>JAQJVL010003714.1:0-56031 GCA_035578905.1 Stictocephala bisonia | reverse complement strand
GTAATGTAGACGTCACCTGTGAATAATTAAACTATTCTCATGCAAGTAAGTGTTCAAGTATCGTGTTATTAGTAGGTTTATAGGTTCTACAATAACGTCATGTTACCAGTTAGTATTTGTGAATATGGTGAATTTGATAATTCTTTGAATCATATTACATAAAATATTTAATGAGTAATATGGATATATACCAGACCAGTTGAAATATAATAAAACAATTTTATATCATAACTATAATTTTATTACAAACTTCAAATAAAATAAATTGACTAATTAAAACATCAAATATAATAAAATAACTCGTATTTTGCATAGTCAAAAATAAAACTATTACAATGTAAATTAACAATAGATTCTAAAAAAGTTACCTCTGTTTTGTTCCGCCACCGATCTTGAGTTTTTTTCGACACTACAGATTTCGAAGAATGACCTTCATCTTCAGGTGCACTTGAGCTTCACTTAACATAGTAAAGTTCAAATTCTTCCACTTGACAGTTTGAGTTTGATTCACCAACGGTAGATTTAGAGGTGGTTGGTGATTCATGGAGTTGCCAACCTTACTTTACTGAATTGTTTAATTTTATTGTGTTTTCTGTGTTATATGTATTTTATCAAAAATGTTGTAACTTTGAAAATATTAAATGCAGCAGGACCGTTTTTCAAAGTAACGAAATTTTTATACAATAATACAACACAGAAAACACAATAGAAAATTAAACAATTCAGTAAAGTAAGGTTGGCAATACCACCCTCTCCATGAATCAGCAACCCCCTCTAAATCTACCGTTGGTAATTTAAACTCAAAATGTCAAGTGTAAGAATTTGAAATTTAGGGTGTTAAGTGAAGCCCAAATATTTCTAACTTGTTTTAAATCACCTAAAGTTTCATACCAAAAATAACCATTTTGTGTTTTAGTTAACAAATGTAAATAAAATGTAAAACAATTATGAGATGAATAAATAAATTCATGTGAATATATTTCGATTGTGGCCAATATACATTCAATTTATTTGTTCAAATAAAGTTTTCACAACATGCCTAAAAATCCGTCATATACTAAAACAAAAAAGATTCCTAATATTCGTACATGCCTTGACGTATTCAGAAAAATTGTTCTAAAACGCATGCTTCCCAACTGCAGAACATAAATAATGTCGGCTACTTTAATAACCACGTAAATGTGAAGTCTCGTAGTTTTATGACTGTGAAAGGATAAAAAATATACAAGGTCATTAGTAGTCATTGAGATTTATTGTGGAGAAAACACACACACCCTCATAACACAACAGAAGTGTTTGTGCATGTTTATAAGGCGCTACCTGTTTGCCCGTGCCTTGCTACAGGATTAACATCTGTATTAACAATAACGTTTTTAGTTTATTTTAATGTTAAATATCAATAAGCACCAATTATCTTATTTCAAAAGTGCTTATTTTTATTTGATTTTATCTAACAGCTGATGATGTCAAAGAAATAGAGTAACTCTATTATATTATCATTGAAACTTTAAAGGCCACTGGGGTGGAACCTTTGAGTTGGAATTAAATTAAACCATGCCAGAAACCTTCCCGAGAGTGAACTCTACAACTTCCCAAAGTTTCATGACGATCTGATGAGTGGTTTAGTGATGCATGAAGAACAACACACATTTGTTTTTTATATACAGGGAAGAAAACAATAGAGATGTGCTAAATAAGCTTAAGCAACTTAGAAGCAGCAGCTTATTAAAGTAAGCAGCTCAGCTACTAAACAGTTGAGTGAGAATACCTGCTTTTCGGCAGCAGTTATCCTTGTCCAACAGTTACAGAAATACAGGTTGGTCAACAGCAGTAAACAGTAAGCGCTTTTCTATATTAGTTGCTGTCTGCAGCTCTCTTGCACTGTTTAGAAATTAATTGCCACAAACCAAGCTTCAGAAGGTTTGTCCTTTCCAGAGTAGCGGTCATCTTGAATTTAAAAGTAACTAATTTTAACAGATATTATTTCTCCGCTATTTAACACCGTTTCAAGGAAATTATTCTGATCAAAAAATTATACTTTAGGAATACAAGTATTAAAAAAATTTAATTATCATATTATACAAAGGAAAAATAAGGTTGCGAAAGTATTTTTTGTATTTTTTCCACCCTGTATATTGATGGAGAATAGGGTTTTATTAATTTTTGTCCACAGGCTCAATAAAAAAAGATCACAATCATTTACTATCAATTCATAATAAATATCCTCACAATGTAATTTAGCATCTTTTTTGAGTTAAACCAAATGTAACATTGAAAGTAATTAAAGTTATTTTAAGCTACATTATAAATGCCATATTTACGACCATTTGGCTTGTTTGATATGGATCTGAATTTAAGTAAAATTCAAATAAAGAAGTATAGGCATACACTAATTAAAATACAAAATATTCTACATTTTTATATATCCTTAGTACAGTATCAGTAATAAATAACATTATATAAAAACTGCATGACAGCATAATTTGTTTTAGTTGAAATAATAAAAATAACAACTCTTAATGTTCAAATTAATTATACATTAATCAAACAAAGTAAATCATTAATCAAATCCCAATGCTGGGTAACTTCAGAGAGCTTTGAAATACTGAGATTAATCCTGTGTGCTAAACTGGGTTCAAGTGATTAAAACATAACTTTCCTTTGCTCATTCCATGCATTCACAGTTTGATAAATTGGCAGGGTAACATCACAACCTCGATTTAATGTAATGAATTCATAGATATTTTAGTTGTATAACGAGTTTAATTCATATTTTGAATTATTAATAAAGATTATATTGATAAACTGTACATATTTTTATAATAACAAAATGATTTAATCATATGTTGTAATTAGGAATTTAAGAAATCATTGGCTTCATAAAACACATTACAGAAATCCACAAAAAGGCTCCAATTTAATATCTCAAATGTTTATGATCAGTATATTTACTAGTGCCCTCTACATATTTTTCTTTCAACACTTGTAGGGAAACTCTTTTGTTTGGAAACCTATCATTAAACAATTAAAATCTATAAATAGTATACAACGCTCGAAATATCCAGAAACAAATTTTGATAGCAAAAAATGCAAGTGCCGCCTGTAAAAAATGTAAGTCACATTTTTCTGTTTTGATATATTCTGAAATCGACGCTCTCACTGTTTGTATCAACATCTTAATATCAATAAACATATTAATAAAATATAACATACATAAAATAGTTTATTATATTAAAAATTAAAAACCCATAAAAACATTTCCTAAATTGACTGTTTATTTATAATTTAAATTTTTTAGAATTTTTAAACGATTTCATTACACATTAAAATTTACTTTTTTTTTAAAGAGGATATTGATCAAAAATAAAAAATTTTTCAATTTTTAAAATTAATTTTTCAGAGAACAACAAAAATTTTTTTAAAACAATCATTATTAAAAAAAATTCAAAAAACCACATTTGGGAAAAATTCCATTTTGCAAATAAAAATTTTTTTATTTTAAAACAAGAAAAAGGACTGCCGGGTGTTTGGGAAAAGGGTTTTAAAACCCCTTTGGGGAAAAAATTTTTGGAAGGGAAAGAAAAAAACAAACTAAAAATTTTTAAAAAAGTATGCCCCCCCTTTTGTTTTTCTTGGGGGGAAAACTACAAAAAAAAGAATTAAAAAAAAAAATAAAAAATAAAAAACTAAAAAAAAATTTTTTATTTTTCCCGGGATTCTGTCTTCTTAAAATTTTGGTTTTGGGTTATTTAACACAAATGTAGTATGGTACATAAGTAGAAGGGGCCCCCCTTTGGCCCCGAGCTCTGATTGGTCCATTTTTTTGATGACGTCATCCAAGATGGCGGCGCCCATGTTTCCCGCCAAATTTCCTAACCTAACCTAACCTAACCCATACATATTCGATTAACTTATATCAGATTACCTTAGTCGACTATACCCATTCGATTATTTAGTCGGAATATATTCATTCGATTAATTTAGTCGATTAAGTATTAACTTATATCCGATTACCTTAACCGACTATACCCATTCGATTATTCCAGTCGATTATATTCATTCGATTATTTTAGTCCGGAATATTTTATACTCGATTTATTATATTGACTTTTCGTTATTTTAAGCGTATTTAACTGGTTTTTGTGTCTATATCTTTGTATTTTAAAATAGATCCTGTAAATATTGTTGGTACTAACAAGGCTTATGTCATTAAAATTAGATTGTACGTTCCTAAAACTACGTACACGTAGGTAAAACAGGGGGTTGCGATGGTTTCGACTTCTTTCCAAGGTCAACCCTTTCCTTGCTCATTTAACTCATCTAAAAGAGCATTATGTTCGAATTTATCTTGGAAATCTTCGTTACCAATCCGTTGGGGTTTTACTATAATATACTTAATAAATTTGATTCTAATTGTTAATTTTATTTTACAGTTTTAAGTGATAAACATTAAATTATTATTGCTACTTACAAATAACCAGTTAAGTTTACAACATAATGTCAGCTGATCAAAGAGCGCTTTCTACCTAGCTTTATCGGTATCACTTCCTTTGCCACAATCACCATTGCTTGCAAACACATGCTTTATTAAACCTCCTAACAGTTTAGTACTTAGTATGATATAGTAGAAATAAAAGTAGTGGTAATGTTTCGGTACTAAAACACATTTTTTGTGTGTGAATTAGAGCCTGTATCTTTTTAAAACTAAAGTGCAATAGTCTAATAGATAAGAAGAGGGTTTGCGATGCCTTTGGCTACCATAATTACGCATACTCACTCAGACAATTGACAGACACAACTCCCTTGGACCCAATCATACTCAACACACATAGACGATCCACCTACCCTACACACAGCACTCTTGTTAGATCACATAGTAACCCATTATGTAAGACTTTTCATAGACCTACCACTATATAAAAGGCTTTTGACTATCACCCACATATTCAACAATCAGCCCTCTTACCAGACTACCTACCTAAACAACACGTAAGACTTTTGATGTACCAGGTAAATACTTAACATAAAAACTCCTGATTTTACCATCCACCTACTCTGTCAACATACCACCTACTTACTGAACACACTGCACCCCTGATAGATCACCTACCTATCCATTACACAAAACCTTTGGTTGTTCACCCACCTATTCTATGAGATTAAGTGGCAGAGAGTGGCTTTACATCCCTAACTTCACCTCATAAAGTAACAATAAAGTAGTTTTCATTTAATTTCCATCCAACATACATATACAACCTACCTACCAAACAGCATGACCCTAACATATCCAGGAGTAAGACTCTTGATTGACCACTCACTTACCCAATACAACGTTATTTTTATATACCCCTTACTTTCCCAACACATGAGACTATTGACTGACCACACAACACACTGCACTCTGCACTCTTGATAGATCACATACTTATTCATTAAATGAGACCTTAATTCAACACATTGTCATTGACCACCGATTTATTCAACACACATTTATCTTTATAGACCACTAACCTTCTCAACACATGAGACTATTAAAAGATCACGTAATTAACATACAACATATCACACACACACACACACATAACATACAAAAAATATCACAACACACACACACACACACACACACACACACACACACACACACACACACACACACACACACACACACACACACACACACACACACACACACACACACACACACACACATCACAACACAACACACACACACACACACACACACACACACACACACACACACAACACACACACACACACCACACACACACCCACACACACACAAATCAAACTCTAAATACAAAGATTCTAGACTAACCTCCCACCTTGTATACACACTGTACCCCTGATATATAACCTTAACTCTTCATTGCATTTGACCTTTGATTGTCCATCCACCTATTCAACACACATGCACCAACCTACCTACCAAGCACAATGATTCTTAATACACCTACATATCCAGGGAGTAAAGACTCTTGATTGACCACCCACTTACCCAATACAACGTTTGTTTTATAGACCCCTTACTTTCCCAACACATGAGACTATTGACTGACCACACAACACACTGCACTCTGCACTCTTGATAGATCACATACTTATTCATTAAATGAGACCTTAATTCAACACATTGTCATTGACCACCGATTTATTCAACCACCATTTATCTTTATAGACCACCAACCTTCTCAAACACATGAGACTATTAAAAGATCACGTAATTAACATACAACATAATCACACACACACACATAACATACAAAAACTTATCAGACCACACATACACACTCACACACACAAAATCTAACTCTAAATACAAGATTCTAGACTAACCTCCCACCTAGTATACACACTGTACCCCTGATATATCACCTAACTTCTTCATTGCATTTGACCTTTGATTGTCCATCCACCTATTCAAACACACATGCACAACCTACCTACCAAGCACAATGATTCTTAATCACACCTACCTATCCAGTAGTAAGAACTCTTGATTGACCACCCACTTACCCAAACACACAGTTATCTTTATAGATCAGCTAAATTCACAAAACATACGACTATAATCAGACTACCTATTTAGCATAAAAGATTTACCACACACACACAAACTGTAAATAACATTGATTTTTGACTCACCACCTACCTACTGCACGCACTGCACTCTTGATAGATCACCTACCTAATCATCATATAAGAAGACTGTGTTTGTCCATCTACCTATCCAGAAGCACATGTACAAACAACCTACCAAGCACTAATACCCTTCCTTATCCAGTAAGTAAGACTCTCCTACCCACTTACCAAACACACAGTTATCTTTATATACCACATACCATACCGACACATAAATTTATTGACAGACTAATTACTTAACATATAAGACTTACCACCTAATAGACAACCTACATAAGGCATTAGTTGTCATTCCACCTATCCAAAACACCAAGCTACCTACCAAGGTACAAGATACCTACCAAGCTCCATAACCCTTAACCTAGTCCATGAGGTAAGACTCTTGATTTACCACCCACTTACCAACACACAGTTCTCTTTACAGACCAAATTTCCCTTTCCCAACCCCATAAAATTTTTAAACGAAAAACCCTACTTAAACTTTAAAAGATTTTCCAAACCCTTACCCAACGAAATTTAGATTCCCTACTTACTAAAACACACCCATTCCTTATTATTTTTCCTCCCTTTACCCTTTTCGTAATATCATGATTCCCCCACCATTTCACCACTCCCCCCAAACCCACGGTTCTCTTGATAAGCCACCCACCCCCCCAAACACAAAAAAAGACATCTGACTGCCCCCCTATTTAAAATTTATTGACAATTTACACTCTACATACAAGATTTTTGATTGACTACTCACCTCAAAACACACTGACGTTTAAATTTAAAACACACGAAAAATCAACCAGAGTCATTTTGGTTAAAAGAAACCCCCTTCCCCAAACATAAAACCCGCCAACACTCTTAAAAAATAACTAAAAGCACCCCCTTTACCAAACACGCAGTCTTCTTGTAAACCCCCCCACCCCCCCCTCTTTACGGAGACATTTTGGTTTAACAAAAACCTCCCTTTACCCAACACATAGTCCTCTTAAAGGGGGACCACACCCCTCCCGACACATAATACATTTGACAGACACTTACTTAACATACAATACTGACCATACACTCTGCATAGAAGGACGTTTGATTATCCACTCACCTACTCAATACACACAAAACACTTGATTTGATCACCACATCTATTTAACAAACAGAACTGTCTATAGACACTTCACCTTTCCAAAACATAAGACTTTTGAAGGACTACCTATCAAAGATACAAAAATCATGATAAAAAAACTACACACACTGCAGATTACTTAATATACCATCATACTACCATAAAAACAGCCCTATTGATATACCCCCCCACCTACTCAATACACGTACCACACACCGTATATACAAGACTTTCGTTTAGCCACTCACATATTAAACACACTAGACTCTTGATTGACCATCCATCTACGTAACACACATGGACGACCTATGTACCAAACACACATGACTTTTAATATTTCACACACCTAGACTTTTTATATACTTTTAGACAGTCCACCTATCTAACACACAGTACTCTACTGTAGATAGACGCCCTACCTTCCCAATGCACAAGAATTTGAAGGAACACCTATCAAAGATACAAAAATCATGATAAAAAACTACACACAACTGCAGATTACTTAATATACCATCATACTACCATAAAAACAGCCCTATTGATATACCCCCACCTACCCCAATACACGTACCACACACCGTATATACAGACTTTCGTTTAGCCCACTCACCATATTTAAACACACAAGAGTCTTGATTGACCATCCATTTACGTAAAACATGTGGACGACATACGTACCTAACTAACATGAATCTTGATATTTTCACACACCTAGCCTTTTTATATACTTTAGACGGTCCCACTTACTCATTACACAGACCTGTTGATAGGCGTAACGAGTAGGTGTCACAGTCCCAAATTTTCTTAACACGTAAGACTTTTATCGACCACCTACCTAACATACATAACTCATGATATACCAACCACGTACTCTGCAAACATGACTTAATAGACAGACCTTTTACCAAACATACTGTCCCCTTGATAAAACACCCATCTAATCAGCACAAAAGACTTGATAGTACATCTACTTAGAATACAGAAATGACTACACACTGTACAAACAAGACTTTTGATTGACCATCCACCATACTAAATACACGACCCTTGATTGATCATTCACATACTGAATTCACAGTCCTGTTGATAGACACACCCAAACCTATTTAACATACAGGATCAATCACACACACTCTACCGACATGACTTAGTAGATCATCCTGCTATTATAAACAACGTCCCCTTAATAGTGCACCCCACCTCCTCAACACATACGACTTGATAGAACACGACTTAACATACACTACTGTCCACACTCTCTACCATACAAGAATTTGTATTTATCACCCACCTAATTAACACACAATACCCTTGATTGATGCATCCACCCTACTCAATACAAAATCCTGTTGATAGACTTCCACCTTCCCATATCATAAAACTTTTTATATTAATACATATTTAACAAACAAGACCAACAAAACACTCTAGAGACATGACTTACTAGGCCAACTTATTATCAAACCCAATGACCCCTTGGTATAGTAACCACCTACTCAACACATAAGACTTCATAAAACACTTACTTAACATACAAGACTGACCACACACTGTATATACAAGACACGATTGACCACAACGCATATTAAACACACAAGACTCTTTATTGATCAACCATCTACTCATACACACAGTCTGTTGATAGACGACCCTAAACTTCACAAGTACATAATACTTCTGATATACCACCTTCTATATAACAAGACACAACCACGCACCATATATACATGATTTAATTGACCAACTCAACTACGAACACATAAGAATGAATTTGATAGCCTAATCAAGTGATACCCAGCACAAGATTCCTTGAGACCTACCTACAATCCATATTAACACAATACTTGATAGACCACTGACCTTCCCAACACATAAGGCATCTGACAGACCACCTACCCAATATACTAGATTAACCATACTCTACATACAAGACTTTTGATTGACCACTCACCTACTAAATACACAGAAACTTGATTAAACACCCACATACTCAACACAGAGTCATATTGATAGAACAACCCACCTTCCCCAACATAAACCACACACTCTGCAGGCATAACTTGAAAGACCATCCCACTACCAAACACGCATTCCTCTTGATAAGCCCCTATCTACACAATACGTGAAACTTTTGGTTAACCACTCACTTACCCAACACATAGTCCCCTTGATAGACCACTTACTCGACACATAAACTTATTGACAGACTAACTACTGAACATACAAGACTTACTACCTAATTAGACACTCTAAATAATGCTTTAGTTGTCATTCCACCTTATCCAACACACATGTACAAGACACCTACCAAGCTCCACAACCCCTAACCTACTCCATTTAGTAGGACTCTTGATTTAACACCCACTTAGCCAACACACAGTTATCTTTACAGACCAACTACCCTCCCAACCCATAATAATTATTGACAGACCACCACCTACTTAACATACAGGACTTACCACCTAATAGACAATCTAAATAAGGCTTAGTTGTCATTCCACCTATCCAACACACATGTACAGGACACCTACCAAGTTCCACAACCCTACCTATCCATTAGTAAGACTCTTGATTTACCACCCACTCTGCCAACACACAGTTATCTTTACAGACCAACTACCCTCCTAACCCATAATATTATTGACAGACAACCTACTTTACATACAAGACTTACCACCTACCCAATGCACTTAGATTGCCTACTTACTAAAAACATTATTCCTTACTACCTCTGCCTATCCAATACGTATACTCATGATTGACCCATCCACTCACCTACTCAACAAAACACAGTTCTCTTGATAGGCCACTCACTCCCCAACACATAAGACATCTGACTGACCACTTACCTACTTAATATAACTAGACTAACAACACTCTACATACAAGACTTTTGATTGACCACTCACCTACTAAACACACAGACGTTTGATTAAACACCCGCATACTCAACACAGAATCATGTTGATAGACCAACCCCACCTTCCCCAAACATAAAACTTTTGATAGACCCAACCACACTCTCTACAGACATAACTTAAAATACCCATCACACTACCAAAAGGCATGTCTCTTTTATAGACTCACCCCTCTACTCAATACGTGAGGACACTTGGTTTAACTAATCGCCTATCCAACACATAGCCCTCTTGATAGACCACTCACCCTTCCCGACACATAATACATTGTCAGACCACTTATTTAACATAAAAGACTGACCATACACTCTACATAGAAGACGTTTGATTATCCACTACCTACTCAATACACACAAAACACTTGTTTGATCACTCACTATTTATCAAACAGAACCGTCGACACTCACTCCACCTTCCCAAAAGCATAAGACTTTTGAAGGACCACCTACCAAACATACACAAAAAATCATGATAAACAAACTAGACACTCTGCAGACATCACTTAATATACCTTCAACACTACCAATAAAAATAGTCCTATTGATATACCCTCACCTATCCAATATACGTACTACACACCGTACATACAAAACTTATGTTTGGCCACTCACTTACTAAAACACACAAGACTCTTGATTAACCCACCACCTACTTAATATAATGCACTCTTGATAGACCAATCACCCTCCCATAAAAAGACTGTTGTCAGACTATATACTTAACATACAAGACTTACCACACATTCTACATCGACCATCTACCTACCTCAACAAAAAAAAGACCAAACCACACTCTCACATATAAGACTTTTGGTTGGTCACCCACCTACTCAACATAGAACCCCTCTGATACACCATCCACTTGAACATTACATAAAACCTGTGATATTCCACCCAATCATCAAACACACATGACTTTTAATATTTCACACACCTAGACTTTTTATATACTTTAGACAGTCACCCTATCTACACACAGTACTTACTGTAGGTAGACGCCCTACCTTTCCCAATGCACAAGAATTTTGAAGGAACACCTACCAAACATACAAAAATCATAATAAACCCAACCACACACACTCTACATACATAACTTAAAAATACCATCACACTACCAATAAAAAACAGTCCTATTGATATAACCCCAACTACCCAATATACAGTACGTACCACACACCGTACATACAAGACTTATGTTTAGCCACTCACATACTAAAATACACAAGAGTCTTGATGGACCATCCATTTAACGTAAAACATGTGGACGACCTACGTACCTAACTAACATGAATCTTGATATTTCACACACCTAGCCTTTTTATATACTTTAGACGGTCCACTTACTCATTACAACGTCCTGTTGATAGACGTAACGAGTAAGTGTCACAGTCCCAATTTCCTTAAGGGGGGGGGGGGGGGGGGGGGGGGGTTTAAGATTTTTTACGATACCTATCTAACATACATAATCCTTTTTGTTTGCCCAAACCACATACTCTGAAAAACATGACTTAATAGAAAAAAACCTTTTACAAAACACACTTTCCCTTGATAAAACCCCCACCTAATCAGCAAAAAAAGATTTAAATAGAACATCAAATTATCATAAAAAAAATGACCAAAACACTGTAAAAACAAGATTTTTGATTGACCATCCACTTCTAAAAACACGCCCCTTGATTGATCAATTCACCTATGAATACACTTTCCCTTTTGATAAAACCAATCACCTTCCCCCAAAAAAAAAAAAACCGTTGTCAGACTTTTTAACTTAAAAAAAAAGGGATTTTCCAAAACAATTTAATGGGCCCCAACCCCCTAACTCAACACACACTTACTCTCGATAGACCATTTTAACTGCCCATTACATAAAGCCTTTGATTGACCTCACAATCGTAACATTCATGAACAACCAACCTCCCAAACATACGACTTGACCACCAACAAAAAACAAGAATTATGTATATAACCACATATTTAACATACAAGACCAATCACAACACCATGCAATCATGACTTAACAGTCCACCCACCTACCAAACACAAACATCTCTTGATGCCTACACATTACTCTTGATAGATCATCCACCTAACTATTACATAAAACCTTTGATAGACCACCAACACATATGAACAACCTACCTACCTACCTACCTACGTAACATGCAACACTCTTGACTTACCACCCACCTACTCAACACACAGTACTCTCGATAGACTACGTAATTAACCATTACATAAAACCCTTAGATTGACACCCAACATTCATGGATCACCTACCTACCAAAACATAACGACTTGATGACCGCCCACCCTAACCATCACACATTTCTCTTGATAGACCAATCACCCTCCCATAAAAAGTCTGTTGTCAGACTATCTACTTAACATACTAGAATCTCCATTGACCATCTACTCAAACACACAAATACTAACCACACCTCTACACACAAGTCTCTTGGTTTGTCGCTCACCTACTCAACATACAACACCTCTGAAACACCATCCACTTGAACATTACATAAAACCTGTGATATTCCACCCAATCACCAAACACATATGACTCTTAAAAGACCAATCCATCTACCTCTGCACACACGATTCCTTAGGACACACTCTCCACCCACCACTCATCCTACAGAAAAAACTCCTAGAGAACTACTTACCCACCATAAAAACACTATTGCTTCATATAATCATGTTTAAAAATAACATTATTACACTGTAAGATAGATTTAATATAGCTAAAGACCTAAAATGTTTCCTAAAATTCTGTTTTCTCTACAAATATGAGAGCCGTCGGTGAAAAACATCCAAACTAAACATAGAAAATAAGAATCAGCTAGAAGTTTAATAGAAATTCTGCTATGCAACTAAAAATAAATACGAGAAAAAGTTAGGTTTAAAAACAACCTACACAGAAACAGTTAGGTTTAAAAACAATTAACACAGAAAAAGTTAGGTTAGAAAACATCCGAAAAGTTGTTAAAACTAACAAAAGTCAACAAAATGTAACATTTTTTACTTTAATAATTTTAACTGGACTTTTCGGATGTTTGCTAACCTAACTTTTTCTGTGTTAATTGTTTTTAAACCTAACTGTTTCTGTGTTCGTTGTTTTTAAACCTAACTTTTTCTCGTATTTATTTTTAGTTGCATAGCAGAATTTCTATTAAAACTTCTAGCTGATTCTTATTTTTCTATGTTTAGTTTGGATGTTTTTCACCGACGGCTCTCATATTTGTAGAGAAAACAGAATTTTAGGGAAACATTTTAGGTCTTTAGCTATATTAAATCTATCTTACAGTGTAATAATGTTATTTTAACATGATTATATGAAAGCAATAGTGTTTTTATGGTGGGGTAAGTAGTTCTCTAGGAGTTTTTTCTGTAGGATGAGTGGTGGGTGGAGAGCTGTGTCCTAAGGAATCGTGTGTGCAGAGGTAGATGGATTGGTCTTTTAAGAGTCATTTGTGTTTGGTGATTGGGTGGAATATCACTGGTTTTATGTAATGTTCAAGTGGATGGTGTTTCAGAGGTGTTGTATGTTGAGTAGGTGAGCGACAAACCAAGAGGACTTGTGTGTAGAGTGTGGGTTAGTATTTTGTGTGTTGAGTAGATGGTCAATGGAGATTCTAGTATGTTAAGTAGATAGTCTGACAACAGACTTTTTATGGGAGGGTGATTGGTCTATCAAGAGAAATGTGTGATGGGTAGGTGGGCGGTCAATCAAGTCGTATGTTTGGTAGGTAGGTGATCCATGAATGTTGGGTGTCAATCTAAGGTTTTATGTAATTGGTTAATTACGTAGTCTATCGAGAGTACTGTGTGTTGAGTCGTTGGGTGGTAAGTCAAGAGTGTTGCATGTTACGTAGGTAGGTAGGTTAGGTAGGTTGTTCATATGTGTTGGTGGTCTATCAAAGGTTTTATGTAATAGTTAGGTGGATGATCTATCAAGAGTAATGTGTAGGCATCAAGAGATGTTTGTGTTTGGTAGGTGGGTGGACTGTTAAGTCATGATTGCATGGTGTGTGATTGGTCTTGTATGTTAAATATGTGGTTATATACATAAATTCTTGTTTTTTGTTGGTGGTCAAGTCGTATGTTTGGGAGGTTGGTTGTTCATGATTGTTACGATTGTGAGTCAATCAAAGGCTTTTAGGTTTATGGGCAGTTAAGTGGTCTATCGAGAAGTACTGTGTGTGTTGAGTAGGTGGTGATGGTCGATGTAAAATTGTATGTAAGTCTTTTATGTTAAGTAATAGTCTGACAAGTCTTTTTTTTTGGGGGGGAAGGTGGATGGTATATCAAGAGAACTGTGTATTCTAGTAGGTGAATGATCAATCAAGGGTCGTGTATTTAGTAGGTGGAATGTCAATCAAAAAGTCTTGTTTGTACAGTGTGTGGTCATTTTTGTATGATAAGTAGATGTTCTATCAAGTCTTTTGTGCTGATTAGGTGGGTGTTTTATCAAGGGAAAGTGTGTTTTGTAAAAGGTATTTCTATTAAGTCATGTTTACAGAGTATGTGGTAGGTCTATCATGAGTTATGTATGTTAGATAGGTGATCGTAAAAGTCTACGTAGTTAAGGAAATTGGGGACTGTGACACTTACTCGTTACGTCTATCAACAGGACTGTGTAATTGAGTAAGTGGACCGTCTAAAGTATATAAAAAGGCTAGGTGTGTGAAATATCAAGATTCATGTTAGTTAGGTACGTAGGTCGTCCACATGTTTTACGTATAAATGGATGGTCAATCAAGACTCTTGTGTATTTAGTATGTGAGTGGCTAAACATAAGTCTAGTATGTACGGTGTGTGGTACGTACTGTATATGGGGCTAGTTGGGGTTATATCAATAGGACTGTTTTTATGGTAGTGTGATGGTATTCTTTAAGTTATGTATGTAGAGTGTGAGTGGTTGGTTTATTATGATTTTTGTATGTTTGGTAGGTGTTTCCTTCAAAATTCTTGTGCATTGGTGAAGGTAGGGGCGTCTACCTACAGTTAAAGTACTGTGTGTTAGATAGCGTGGACTGTCTAAAGTATATAAAAAGTCCTAGGTGTGTGAAATATTAAAAGTCATGTGTGTTTGATGATTGGGTGGAATATCACAGGTTTTATGTAATGTTCAAGTGGATGGTGTATCAGAGGGGTTCTATGTTGAGTAGGTGGGTGACCAACCAAAAGTCTTATATGTAGAGTGTGTGGTTGGTCTTTTTTTTGTTGAGTAGGTAGATGGTCGATGTAGAATGTGTGGTAAGTCTTGTATGTTAAGTATATAGTCTGACAACAGTCTTTTTTATGGGAGGGTGATTGGTCTATCAAGGAGTGCATTATATTAAGTAGGTGGTGGTTAATCAAGAGTCTTGTGTGTTTAGTAATGTGAGTGGCCAAACATAAGTTTTGTATGTACGGTGTGTAGTACGTATATTGGATAGGTGAGGGGTATATCAATAGGACTATTTTTATGGTAGTTTGAAGGTATATTAAGTGATGTTCTGCAGAGTGTCTAGTTTGTTTATCATGATTTTTGTATGTTTGGTAGGTGGTCCTTCAAAAGTCTTATGCTTTGGGAAGGTGGAGATGTGAGTGTCGACGGTTCTGTTTGATAAATAGGTGTGTGATCAACAAGTGTTTTGTGTGTATTGAGTAGGTGAAGTGGATAATCAAACGTCTTCTATGTAGAGTGTATGGTCAGTCTTTTATGTTAATAATTGGTCTGACAAATGTATTATGTGTCGGGAAGGGGTGAGTGGTCTATCAAGAGGGGCTATGTGTTGGATAGGCGATTAGTTAACCCAAGTGTCTCACGTATTGAGTAGATGGGGGTCTATAAAGAGACTGCCTTTTTGGTAGTGTGATGGTATTTTAAGTTATGTCTGTAGAGAGTGTGGTTGGTCTATCAAAAGTTTTATGTTTGGGGAAGGTGGGTTGGTCTATCAACATGATTCTGTGTTGAGTATGCGGGTGTTTAATCAAACGTCTGTGTGTTTAGTAGGTGAGTGGTCAATCAAAAGTCTTGTATGTAGAGTGTTGTTAGTCTAGTATATTAAGTAGGTAAGTGGTCAGTCAGATGTCTTATGTGTTGGGAGATGAGTGGCCTATCAAGAGAACTGTGTTTGTTGAGTAGGTGAGTGTTGGTGGTCAATCATGAGTATTACGTATTGGATAGGCAGGAGGTAGTAAGGAAAATAATGTTTTTAGTAAGTAGGCAATCTAAAGTGCATTGGGTAGGTGGTAAGTCTTGTATGCTAAAGTAGGTTGTCTGTCAATAATATTATGGGTTAGGAGGGTAGTTGGTCTGTAAAGATAACTGTGTGTTGGCAGAGTGGGTGGTAAATCAAGAGTCTTACTAATGGATAGGTAGGGTTGTGGAACTTGGTAGGTGTCCTGTACATGTGTGTTGGATAGGTGGAATGACAACTAAGCCTTATTTAGATTGTCTATTAGGTGGTAAGTCCTGTATGTTAAGTAGGTTGTCTGTCAATAATATTATGGGTTGGGAGGGTAGTTGGTCTGTAAAGATAACTGTGTGTTGGCTAAGTGGGTGGTAAATCAAGAGTCCTACTAATGGATAGGTAGGGTTGTGGAGCTTGGTAGGTGTCTTGTACATGTGTGTTGGATAGGTGGAATGACAACTAAAGCCTTATTTAGATTGTCTATTAGGTAGTAAGTCTTGTATGTTCAGTAGTTAGTCTGTCAATAAGTTTATGTGTCGAGTAAGTGGTCTATCAAGGGGACTATGTGTTGGGTAAGTGAGTGGTTAACCAAAAGTTTCACGTATTGTGTAGATAGGGGCTTATCAAGAGGAATGCGTGTTTGGTAGTGGGATGGTCTTTCAAGTTATGTCTGCAGAGTGTGTGGTTTTATGTTTGGGGAAGGTGGGTTGTTCTATCAATATGACTCTGTGTTGAGTATGTGGGTGTTTAATCAAGTTTCTGTGTATTTAGTAGGTGAGTGGTCAATCAAAAGTCTTGTATGTAGAGTATGGTTAATCTAGTATATTGGGTAGGTGGTCTGTCAGATGCCTTATGTGTTGGGAAGGTCAGTGGTCTATCAAGTATTGTGTTAATATGGATTGTAGGTAGGTCTCAAGGAATCTTGTGCTGGGTATCACTTGATTAGGCTATCAAAATTCATTCTTATGTGTTTCGTAGTTGAGTTGGTCAATTAAATCATGTATATATGGTGCGTGGTTGGTCTTGTTATATTAGAAGGTGGTATATCAGAAGTATTATGTATTGGGAAGTTAGGGTGTCTATCAACAGGACTGTGTGTTGAGTAGATGGTTGATCAATAAAGAGTCTTGTGTGTTTAATATGCGTGTGGTCAATCGTGTCTTGTATATACAGTGTGTGGTCAGTCTTGTATGTTAAGTAAGTGTTTTATGAAGTCTTATGTGTTGAGTAGGTGGTTACTATACCAAGGGGTCATTGGGTTTGATAATAAGTTGGCCTAGTAAGTCATGTCTCTAGAGTGTTTTGTTGGTCTTGTTTGTTAAATATGTATTATATAAAAAGTTTTATGATATGGGAAGGTGGAAGTCTATCAACAGGATTTTGTATTGAGTAGGTGGATGATCAATCAAGGGTATTGTGTGTTAATTAGGTGGGTGATTAATACAAATTCTTGTATGTAGAGAGTGTGGACAGTAGTGTATGTTAAGTAGGTGTTCTATCAAGTCGTATGTGTTGAGGAGGTGGGTGCACTATTAAGGGGACGTTGTTTATAATAGCAGGATGATCTACTAAGTCATGTCGGTAGAGTGTGTGATTGATCCTGTATGTTAAATAGGTGGGGTGTCTATCAACAGGACTGTGAATTCAGTATGTGAATGATCAATCAAGGGTCGTGTATTTAGTAGGTGGATGGTCAATCAAAAGTCTTGTTTGTACAGTGTGTAGTCATTCTTGTATGCTAAGTAGATGTACTATCAAGTCTTTTGTGCTGATTAGATGGGTGTTTTATCAAGGGGACAGTATGTTTGGTAAAAGGTCTGTCTATTAAGTCATGTTTGCAGAGTACGTGGTTGGTATATCATGAGTTATGTATGTTAGGTAGGTGGTCGATAAAAGTCTTACGTGTTAAGAAAATTGGGACTGTGACACCTACTCGTTACGCCTATCAACAGGTCTGTGTAATGAGTAAGTGGACCGTCTAAAGTATATAAAAAGGCTAGGTGTGTGAAATATCAAGATTCATGTTAGTTAGGTACGTATGTCGTCCACATGTTTTACGTAAATGGATGGTCAATCAAGACTCTTGTGTGTTTAATATGTGAGTGGCTAAACGAAAGTCTTGTATATACGGTGTGTGGTACGTGTATTGGGTAGGTGGGGGTATATCAATAGGGCTGTTTTTATGGTAGTATGATGGTATATTAAGTAATCTGCAGTGTGTGTAGTTTTTTATCATGATTTTTGTATCTTTGATAGGTGTTCCTTCAAAATTCTTGTGCATTGGGAAGGTAGGGCGTCTATCTACAGTAAGTACTGTGTGTTAGATAGGTGGACTGTCTAAAGTATATAAAAAGTCTAGGTGTGTGAAATATTAAAAGTCATGTGTGTTTGGTACATAGGTCGTCCATGTGTGTTACGTAGATGGATGGTCAATCAAGAGTCTAGTGTGTTTAATATGTGAGTGGCTAAACGAAAGTCTTGTATATACGGTGTGTGGTACGTGTATTGAGTAGGTGGGGGTATATCAATAGGGCTGTTTTTATGGTAGTATGATGGTATATTAAGTAATCTGCAGTGTGTGTAGTTTTTTATCATGATTTTTGTATCTTTGATAGGTGGTCCTTCAAAAGTCTTATGTTTTGGAAAGGTGAAGTGTCTATAGACAGTTCTGTTTGTTAAATAGATGTGTGATCAATCAAGTGTTTTGTGTGTATTGAGTAGGTGAGTGGATAATCAAACGTCTTCTATGCAGAGTGTATGGTCAGTATTGTATGTTAAGTAAGTGGTCTGTCAAATGTATTATGTGTCGGGAGGGGTGTGGTCTATCAAGAGGACTATGTGTTGGGTAGGCGAGTAGTTAACCAAGTGTCTCACGTATTGAGTAGTTGGGGGTTTATCAAGAAGACTGCGTGTTTGGTAGTGGGATGGTCTTTCAAGTTATATCTGTAGAGTGTGTGGTTCTATGTTTGGGGAAGGTGGTTTCTTCTATCAATATGACTCTGTGTTGAGTATTCGTGTGTTTAATCAAACGTCAGTGTGTTTAGTAGGTGAGTAGTCAATCAAAAGTCTTGTATGTAGAGTGTAGTTAGTCTAGTATTTTAAGTAGGTGGTCAGTCAGATGTCTTATGTGTTGGGGAGGTGAGTGGCTTATCAAGAGAACTGTGTTTGTTGAGTAGGTGAGTGGTGGTGAATCATGAGTATTACGTATTGGATAGGTAGGAGGTAATAAGGAATGATGTGTTTAGTAAGTAGGCAATCTAATTGCGTTGGGTAGGTGGTAAGTCTTGTATGTTAAGTAGGTTGTCTGTTAATAATTTTATGGGTTGGGAAGGTAGTTGGTCTGTAAAGAGAACTGTGTGTTGGGTAAGTGGGTGGTAAATCAAGAGTCTTACTCATGGATAGGTAGGGTTATGGAGCTTGGTAGGTATCTTGTACCTTGGTAGGTAGCTTGGTGTTTTGGATAGGTGGAATGACAACTAATGCCTTATGTAGGTTGTCTATTAGGTGGTAAGTCTTATATGTTAAGTAAGTAGTCTGTCAATAAATTTATGTGTCGGTATGGTATGTGGTATATAAAGATAACTGTGTGTTTGGTAAGTGGGTAGGAGAGTCTTACTACTGGATAGGAAGGGTATTAGTGCTTGGTAGGTTGTTTGTACATGTGCTTATGGATAGGTAGATGGACAATCAACAGTCTTATATGATGAATAGGTAGGTGATCTATCAAGAGTGCAGTGTGCAGTAGGTAGGTGGTGAGTCAAAAATCTTGTATTTACAGTTTGTGTGTGTGTGGTAAATCTTTTATGCTAAATAGGTAGTCTGTTAATAGTCTTATGTTTTGTGAATTTAGCTGATCTATAAAGATAACTGAGTGTTGGGTAAGTGGGTGGTCAATCAAGAGTCTTACTACTGGATAGGTAGGTGTATTAAGAATCATTGTGCTTGGTAGGTAGGTTGTGCATGTGTGTTGAATAGGTGGATGGACAATCAAAGGTCAAATGCAATGAAGAGTTAGGTGATATATCAGGGGTACAGTGTGTATACTAGGTGGGAGGTTAGTCTAGAATCTTGTATTTAGAGTTAGATTTTGTGTGTGTGTGTGTGTATGTGTGGTCTGATATGTTTTGTATGTTATGTGTGTGTGTGTGATATGTTGTATGTTAATTACGTGATCTTTTAATAGTCTCATGTGTTGAGAAGGTTGGTGGTCTATAAAGATAAATGTGTGTTGAATAAATCGGTGGTCAATGACAATGTGTTGAATTAAGGTCTCATTTAATGAATAAGTATGTGATCTATCAAGAGTGCAGAGTGCAGTGTGTTGTGTGGTCAGTCAATAGTCTCATGTGTTGGGAAAGTAAGGGGTCTATAAAAATAACGTTGTATTGGGTAAGTGGGTGGTCAATCAAGAGTCTTACTCCTGGATATGTAGGTGTATTAAGAATCATTGTGCTTGGTAGGTAGGTTGTGCATGTGTGTTGAATAGGTGGATGGACAATCAAAGGTCAAATGCAATGAAGAGTTAGGTTATATATCAGGGGTACAGTGTGTATACTAGGTGGGAGGTTAGTCTAGAATCTTGTATTTAGAGTTTGATTTTGTGTGTGTGTGTGTGTGTGTGTGTGTGTGTGTGTGTGTGTGTGTGTGTGTGTGTGTGTGTGTGTGTGTGTGTGTGTGTGTGTGTGTGTGTGTGTGTGTGTGTGTGTGTGTGTGTGTGTGTGTGTGTGTGTGTGTGTGTGTGTGTGGTGTGTGTGTGTGTGTGTGTGTGTGTGTGTGTGTGTGTGTGTGTGTGTGTGTGTGTGTGTGTGTGTGTGTGTGTGTGTGTGTGTGTGTGTGTGTGTGTGTGTGTGTGTGTGTGTGTGTGTGTGTGTGTGTGTGTGTGTGTGTGTGTGTGTGTGTGTGTGTGTGTGTGTGTGTGTGTGTGTGTGTGTGTGTGTGTGTGTGTGTGTGTGTGTGTGTGTGTGTGTGTGTGTGTGTGTGTGTGTGTGTGTGTGTGTGTGTGTGTGTGTGTGTGTGTGTGTGTGTGTGTGTGTGTGTGTGTGTGTGTGTGTGTGTGTGTGTGTGTGTTCTGATATGTTTTGTATGTTATGTGTGTGTGTGTGTGTGATATGTTGTATGTTAATTACGTGATCTTTTAATAGTCTCATGTGTTGAGAAGGTTAGTGGTCTATAAAGATAAATGTGTGTTGAATAAATCGGTGGTCAATGACATAGTGTTGAATTAAGGTCTCATTTAATGAATAAGTATGTGATCTATCAAGAGTGCAGAGTGCAGTGTGTTGTGTGGTCAGTCAATAGTCTCATGTGTTGGGAAAGTAAGGGGTATATAAAAATAACGTTGTATTGGGTAAGTGAGTGGTCAATCAAGAGTCTTACTCCTGGATATGTAGGGTCATGCTGTTTGGTAGGTAGGTTGTATATGTATGTTGGATGGAAATTAAATGAAAACTACTTTATTGTTACTTTATGAGGTGAAGTTAGGGATGTAAAGCCCTCTCTGCCACTTAATCTCATAGAATAGGTGGGTGAACAACCAAAGGTTTTGTGTAATGGATAGGTAGGTGATCTATCAGGGGTGCAGTGTGTTCAGTAAGTAGGTGGTATGTTGACAGAGTAGGTGGATGGTAAAAATCAGGAGTTTTTATGTTAAGTATTTACCTGGTACATCAAAAGTCTTACGTGTTGTTTAGGTAGGTAGTCTGGTAAGAGGGCTGATTGTTGAATATGTGGGTGATTAGTCAAAAGCCTTTTATATAGTGGTTGGTCTATGAAAAGTCTTACATAATGGGTTACTATGTGATCTAACAAGAGTGCTGTGTGTAGGGTAGGTGGATCGTCTATGTGTGTTGAGTATGATTGGGTCCAAGGGAGTTGTGTCTGTCAATTGTCTGAGTGAGTATGCGTAATTATGGTAGCCAAAGGCATCGCAAACCCTCTTCTTATCTATTAGACTATTGCACTTTAGTTTTAAAAAGATACAGGCTCTAATTCACACAAAAAATGTGTTTTAGTACCGAAACATTACCACTACTTTTATTTCTACTATATCATACTAAGTACTAAACTGTTAGGAGGTTTAATAAAGCATGTGTTTGCAAGCAATGGTGATTGTGGCAAAGGAAGTGATACCGATAAAGCTAGGTAGAAAGCGCTCTTTGATCAGCTGACATTATGTTGTAAACTTAACTGGTTATTTGTAAGTAGCAATAATAATTTAATGTTTAATCACTTAAAACTGTAAAATAAAATTAACAATTAGAATCAAATTTATTAAGTATATTATAGTAAAACCCCAACGGATTGGTAACGAAGATTTCCAAGATAAATTCGAACATAATGCTCTTTTAGATGAGTTAAATGAGCAAGGAAAGGGTTGACCTTGGAAAGAAGTCGAAACCATCGCAACCCCCTGTTTTACCTACGTGTACGTAGTTTTAGGAACGTACAATCTAATTTTAATGACATAAGCCTTGTTAGTACCAACAATATTTACAGGATCTATTTTAAAATACAAAGATATAGACACAAAAACCAGTTAAATACGCTTAAAATAACGAAAAAGTCAATATAATAATCGAGTATAAAATATTCGACTAAAATAATCGAATGAATATAATCGACTGGAATAATCGAATGGGTATAGTCGGTTAAGGTAATCGGATATAAGTTAATACTTAATCGACTAAATTAATCGAATGAATATATTCGACTAAATAATCGAATGGGTATAGTCGACTAAGGTAATCTGATATAAGTTAATCGAATATGTATGGGTTAGGTTAGGTTAGGTTAGGAAATTTGGCGGGAAACATGGGCGCCGCCATCTTGGATGACGTCATCAAAAAAATGGACCAATCAGAGCTCGGGGCCAAAGGGGGGCCCCTTCTACTTACATAAAAGCCCGATAGTAGCGAGGTGCACAATAGGTATGTGGTAATAAACCAGGATTCAACTGGTGACAGTTTCTTATAAAAAAGGAACAACACCCAAAGTTTTATAATGAGATTTAATTTAGTTCAAAGAATATTTTAATTAACGCTATGTTTAATTCAAACCAGACACTAACAAAAAATCTATATTTTTATTGGCAAATTCGATTAAATTATTAATTCTTCATACCAGTTTGAAAACCTAACCTAAAATAATGATTTCACACATAATACAAAAGAAGTGTGAAAAATATTATGACATGTATTTGAAATTCACTGAACTGCAAAACAGAAACATGGGATTTTTGTCATACCTTATTAGCTATTCTTTCTGAAAATCAGAGAATATTGCTTTATTTTTATAATTTACTAAAGATCATTTTATCTAAAGAACTTTACATCATTATAAACTATCAATTAATTTTTATTAAAGTTAATGAGTTTAAATATGAAAGACACGTTCAGTTGAAAAAGTAGGATTCATTCAATATTAAGCACTATACATTACATGATATTCATGTTGTAACATGCAAATAAGTGAACGTGTCTTAAAATTATAAACCTAGTGTCAAATAAGCTACTGGTTCTAGCAAAACGACTGTCAATAATATACCCTTAAAGGAGTCTCTGCAGCTTTCTCTCCTTTGCAAACCATTTAGCAACCTCACAGCCTCCTTTTGCATTATCAGCACTCGTTCAATGTGGTTGTGAGAAGAGACCCCCCATAGCACGATACTGTATCTAAGGTGTCCCTCAAAGAGTGCATGGTAGCTGATTTTAGCTGCTTGAGGCGAGGCGACAGCCAACATTCGTCTTTAGACAAAAAGTTAACTGATCAGCTTGCTGCACAGTATGTCGATATGATCAGTCCAGGAAATAAAGTTGTCTAGTATAACTCCGAGATGTTTTGTTGACTCAGCACTTTGTAGACCGGGAAGAGCATGGATGTTGTCTTTCTTGCTGACAAATTTATTTGTATGGTCTTGCTTTCATTTAGAACTAGGTCATTGGAGCTGCAATAGTCAAGAGTAATATTGTAAGCTATGTATGACTGCACCTCAAGGTCCCCTATAACCCTTGATGAAGTCACAAGGACAGAGTCATCGGCATACATCACTGTTCGACAGTATTGTTCTGTAAAAGAGGGAAGGTCAAAAGTAAAAAGAATGAACATCACAGGACCCAGGACGTATCCCTGGGGCACGCCTCTAGTGATGGGAAGCTTGGTAGATTTTACTCCGTTCCTTGACTTTTTCAATTCCACAAACTGTTCCCGACCTTCTAAGTAACTTTTAAACCAACGCCATGCCATTTCATCAAAGCCAAGATGTCCAAGTTTGTCCAAAATAAGTGCTGAGACAATGCTTTGCTAATGTCTGGATGAATACTTATGACATTTTCACCTTCTTCCAGTTTGTCCAAGATATGGTGGATAGGCAGTCAAAATAGAATTGTTGAGAACAGTAATTTTATTTTATACTGAAATCTATCTTAGTATTTATAAAAATTATCAACACAGAGGTAGGACCTGAAAAATAATCTAAAAAAATCTAAATAAATTAAACTAAAATAGGTGTACTTTACCTTCACGTCAAACAGTTCACAGTGTGTGAGGTGAGTATACCAACTACATGTTTCGCCGTGAATACGGCATCTTCAGGTTTAAGAACATAAAAAATAAATAAGTCCCAGTGGGATGCGTCACAAATTAATTAAAAAAAACATTGTGACGCATCCCACTGGGACTTATTTATTTTTTATGTTCTTAAACCTGAAGATTTATGACATCAGTTTGTGAATCACAAGTTTCTTGTTTGATTCATACACTTTAAATAAGTTAAACACGTCGAACAAAACAATAAATAACATAATTATATTACCAAACGAAAATGTTGTTGTATGCTGTTGTTACATTGACATTGTACATTAGTTAAGATAACCATATTAATACAATTACCATTTCAATCCATATTACATCACATATAATATGGATATGTGATGTAATATCAATACTCGAACATTAATACTGACCCACCCGCCCGCCCATACACAAACATTGTTATTGACGACGAAACATGTAGTTGGTATTCTCACCTCACACACTGTGAACTGTTTGACGTGAAGGTAAAGTACACCTATTTTAGTCTATTTACAACAGTTCAGGGGCTACAAAATGGATTTTAATAAATAAATTAAGTTAAAGGCAGGAGACCAGTATAACAGACAGGCCAGATCCTGGGGGGAGGAGGTTCAAGTACGGTCAATAATTTTAGAAGAAAAGTAATATAGTGTGGTGGTGAGTATTGAGTATTAAGTAGAAATACTGAAACATGTACCAAATGATATTAGAGTGAAAGTAATACTAGCTTAGCAGAGCTACTTATACCAAGAGCATGGTAAAAAGTTGAAAAGCTTGTAAAGAATGTGGAAAGAACCGAACAAAGGCTTTCAGTTGTATTATAACAGTCTTTGTAATACAACTGTTGATGAATGACAAGAGAGAAGAAAGTTTAGAACTTTTCGCTAGAGAACTAATTCCCAAGTCACATTTTTCATGTCCTTTGAATGTACAGGTTTGGTGATCAAAATATATAATAGTAACAGATTATTTTTCAAAGAAGTGTATCCATATTTCTGATAATATACAAGAAATAACTGAACATTCCCCAGCACCACATCAATTATGAAATATAATTTTAATCCCACATTAAATAAAAGCACTTGTAGTAACGACATAATATATTTATTTGTTTATGAAAGTGTTTTACCATCCATAATAAATGTATGTTTTAGTTTCTTTATTATACATAAAAATTATCTTTATTTTATAGTTTTTTAAATTTTACTTGTACTTAATTTTATGTATGAGAACATGTTCTTCATCGAAATAAAAATATCTTGTGATGCAAATGTTTTTATTCATCACCAAATTATACAACATTAGTACTAGAAGGAAGTACTAATGTTTTAGTACTTCCTTCTGTCTTCATAGTAAATATTAACCTAAGCTGCTAAGAAAAAAAGATGAGGACACTAACTAATAATAATTTATTTTACTTGCGCAAATATAGAACAGTATTTCCTTTCCTTCACTACTTAATTACAATAAGAAGTCACATTATGCAATATTGACTACCAGTGCTGCGGAGAATTGCCTTATTTTGTCAATTTTCTGGGACTGCACTCTATGTCCATTTTACTGTTAGTACTTGTTTAAGTTTCACTACACATAATACTGGTTAAGTAATCATGTTCGCAATAAATAATTTTCTCTTGCTTTGATGTATATTGGTGATAAAGTAAATCGTTTTCTACTTCATAATATTCTTCAGTTTATCTTGGCAAAATGTGTTTTAAGAATTCACCATCTTAAACTAACTTATAGTTTGATACTGGTGATGACTACAGTGGGTCAACATTCATGAAATGGCATTGATTCTTGTTGGAGCTTCCAAGGTCAACTTATCAGACTGAATATGTTTTTTAATACTGTATTTATCAAAAACATCACTTTCCAGTATCATCTCAAATAGTGTTCTCTTTAATTGAAAAAATATAACAATGAAATACCAAGAAAATACCACATCTGTTAAGCAGGTAAAAACCAACCTATTTAGTCAAAAAAAAGGCTATGCTTTTTTACTATTCAGAAAATTTGTGATTAGGATTAAGGACTTGCTCCATCTAGGATATAACACCTACAACTTGACCTATATATAGAACTAATAGTAACCTTATCTCTTATCCCATGAAAGCATGCACTGTTGGAAAATAACTTGTAGCTCTAATAAGTTTGAGAGTAAATAGACAGAGTTTTACTTGTCATTGCTAAACATCACTTGAGGATATTGCATATATCAAACAACATTTAACACGTTCACTGCGTCATGAGACACCGGTGACTCATGGCGCATATTTCGTCATTGCGTTTGCTATGAACGAAGCATATCGCTCCTTGCGGCAAGCGTTATTCACTAACCAATATAGATATTTCGGTATTGGTTGTACTCCCAGACGATATTATTTTTTCTTGTCTTGATGCTTGTGTTATTTTTGTATGCGTCACTGGTGACTCAGGCCGCACTGAAATATACATTTGCGGCATGATTCACCGGTGACTCATAAGCCAAGTGCTGTTTTTCCGTCTGCTTTCCCGCTTAAAACTACCGCAGTACGTGCTTTCATCGCTGTAGGTTACTACATTGAACAAAGTTTATAACTGAATCCCATTTGTTGTTGGTTTTATTATTGTTTGTTATTTGGAAGCTTCAGTATTCCACAATCACCAAGGTAATGCTGGAACTCCTTACTGGAACAACCATGGTAAATTCCTGGATTGTGTTTGAGTCAGTTAGTCAATCAAGAATACCATATCTGAAGTTCAAGGAGAGTGTCGCCAGGAGCTTATTACAAAGAGCTGAAATGATACAGAGCCCAGGTATTAGAAAAAGGGTACATTCTCTGCAGAAGATGGATGGCCCAGTTCGGAAGACGCGAAGAAGGTGCATACTGTGCTACACAAATTCTAGAAACAACCTCTCAGTAAAAGATGCAGCAAAGGCCACAAAGCAAGTGACAACTTACTGTGACAATTGCCCAAACAAACCATTTATGTGTTTGGAATGTTTTAATAATTTTCACAAGTAGACAAGTATGAGTAATAATAGTTGTACTTTTTTTGCTTTACAACTAAAAATGCTATACACATATTAGCAATAGTGATGGTCCTATATAATTTTAATTTTTATCACTAGTATTTTTTTAAAGAAATAATTTTACATTTTATCTATTTATTACTGTGCACAAGTAGACAAGTTTGAGTAATAATAATTGTACGTTTTTCTGCTTGTACTAATACATATTTGTAGTAGTCCTATATAATTTTTATCACAATTATTTTATAAAAGTAATAATTTTATATTTTGTCTTTTTATACTGTTTTCTTAAACCATAACAAAGTTTATAATATTTTGTAATAAATCCATTTAAAATTAAACATACGTTTATAACATTTTTGAATAAGTTTCAAAACTTGAAGTATAATAATAATTAGTCTAAAAGCCTCGTACATAAAAATGTAGTAAGAAATGGGTTTCTTCACATTAGAATCAAAAACAATAAATATAATAAAAACTGTTAAAAATTAACTTCTGTTTTGCGGCATGAGGCACCGGTGACTCATGGCCAGTTGGGATAAAACGAATACGATACTGCTAAATGGCAGATGACGTTCTAAAAGTACCTATAAACGCTGACAGAGCGCTCCACTCGTCATTGGTGTTACTTAGCAACGCCATACATTTTGAACGACGCATGAGTCACTGGTGGCTCATACCGCACTGTTCAACAATTGCGTAATGAGTCACATGTGCCTCACACCGCATTCTTAATCAGATCTAAAATTTTGAAAACGCAGTGAAGGTGTTAAATGAACAGCTCCGTATCATCGTTTTCAGGTCTTTAGGTACAGCCAAATCAAAACTTAAAGTTTCATCTGCAGCCCACTTCATGCTAAAACATTGCTCATAATACTTGTATAACAATGGGCTGGGTGTTGCATTGCTGAGCACCTTTCTTAGATCAATGGGGTGTCGGCTTCATAATGTGCACAATTCCCAAACTGCCAAACCACCGCTGAAAAGTATGTAACCCAATAGTCTTACCGTTAACAGGCTACAACGCTTTTCTATTTCAAGCGCATGGTTCGTGTATATTATTAAAATGAGTTATAGTGAACACTGTAGGATTCAATGTCCGATCTTGTGGACCATAAGTTGAGTTTTTTAATATAAAATTATCAAGAATTAAACTTAAAGTTTTTCATGTTTAACTTTAAAAATATCACAAAAACCCAATATTTACTACAACATTTTTCTTATGGTCCACTACAACAATAATTCTCCTTTTATCAAATAACACTTCAAGAGCTGCAGTACAATAATTATTATACACAAAATCCTTCGAATTGAAACATGTTTTTATGGCCTTTTTCATGAAGCAAAACTGTTCCCCGAAACAGACCTTTTTTGACAAACTATCCTAAAGTAAATCTGCTGAACTGTTGGTTTGTCATTACTTACTCTTTCAAAACTCATAAAATTAGATGATTGAATTACATTTTCAAGAATAATTATCCATTGTTGATAATTTTCAAGGACAATCCTCTTCCTCTATTTTTGCCCTTATTAGAACCACTTCAATAACTCGATTCCATCACAGACATTCTTCTACAACATGTTTTTCCAATAAAGAGTGACTTAGCTATTTCAGTGCAATGATTTCGAAGATGGCTACACAGTCCGACACAGAGGCCACAGCTCGACTGAGGGTAGGTCAATGGAAATAAAGCGTGAAAATTGCATATGTCACTATGCAGAGTTTGATCAACAAGACTGCTTTAGTCAGACTAAAAAAACAGTCAATTATTTTGAAGCCGGATTTTGTATTTAACAATTAAAAACTGTTTCATATTTAGATGTGCTTAGCATGTAATAGATCTGCAATTTTGTATCTGATTATATATATTTTTTAATTACATTTTGTAAGGCTTTTAGTGGGGAGAGATGCCCAGTTAAGTACAGTTCCCCTTGCGTGCTTAGACGAGCTTATTGTTGTTTTTTAGGCTCGTTGGACCACTGGCTTAATGTGACTTCCGAACCACGAAAGGGGAGTACTCAAGAGTAAAAACTTTGTGGTCACATCAGGACCTGGACCAGCTGCATAGCAAGCCACCACCACCCCTTAGCTATGGCTGCGCCAGATTTTGCATAGCAAAAATAAGATAGTCCTTTATCTTACACGGGTCTTTAATGATCGTGGTATGTCTGGTGCACAAAAGGTAAAGACAGACACTATATATCAGTAAACTTGTATATTGGTACATACTCAGTGGATAATGTATTATACATGTTTGGCAATGTTTGCGAGCATGTAAGCTCAACATATAGGTATTATACACCAAGTTGAATCAGTCTTAAAAATCACATATTATGAAATGCGTAACCATGTTCCCAGAAAATACGTTGGATTTGCCAGATAATCATAATAAATGTTTTTCTGAATAACATTTCAAAAGTATACTCTCAAAAATAACAATAATATATTAAAACTGGCATTTACCATTACACAATCTGCTCTCTCCGAGGTCAGTGAAACTATTTTTATTTTAGTACATATAAATTGTTATATTACCTTTCAAACAAATCCAATGTTGATGAGTTTTCACACTACATGTTTCAGAGTTAATAGTCAATCTTAATTTTTTTTTAAATAAAATTTGCTTCAATGAAAAGTTGGTAAATCAAACAAAATAGATAACGTAAAAACTATTTTTTACATGTTTTTATTTAACATTATTTATCAACTTACCTTTTTATTTAAGCTAATTTTATTTTTTTTTTTAACCCTGATTTTGGAGTATTACCTAACTCTAAAACATGTTGTGTATAAACTCATTAGGGTTGAGCCAACCTGCTACTTTTGCTTAACTAATATAACAGTTCAATTTGCCAGCACACATCAGTTTAATTTAACTGTTATAAAGTAACAGGAAGTGGTCAGTCGGCATTCTGTTACTATTGAAACTAACTGCAACAGCCTAAACAAATTATTATGAAGCAGTAGGTTTCTGTTACACCATGAATGTCAACAATTTTGTTGTTAAAAACGTTTTTGTGTTAAACGAACACATGTTTAATTTAACCGATACCAAGAAACAGCATTACTACCATCATATTATTTTGTAATTTCGTTTTAAGTCAATCCATAATTTAAGGAAAAAATTCGATTGTTTTTTCCTTAATCGACTGCTGTAAATAGAAGCAAGTAAGGTATTATAAATCAATGGGTCTTCACTGAATGACAAATACAAACTGATTTATTTAAGACTCGCATCAGTTTTCATGTTTCAACAAGAAATCAACCGACTGTTGTTGTCTGATACAAAGAAGCAGAACAGGTGAGCAAGATAAATGGAATATCCATTTCCTGTTGCATCAGGTGGTTTCGTACATCAGTTAATTTTCGCATCAGTTAAATTGTATCAACTGATGCAAAGAAACTGATGCAGTTACTTTTGGCCATTCCTAAAACACATAAACATTGGACTTGTTTGAAAGGTATTGTATCACTTCATGTCTAACCCCACAGTTTCTGAACTACATAAGTAATACATCTTTATTACATATGTTCTTTGAGAACAGCATTGAGTCATTAACATAAATATGAAGTTACAATGAATGTAATTATTGTTATAGTCGTTGTTTTGTGATATGTTTACATAGTAGTTTAATAGAAACCTGGCATAGAGTTATCAAACAGAATAAATGGAAAACAGGCCAATTTAATATAGAAAGATAGATCTACAACAAACTAACAATAAAAATAATGCTACTTAAAACACACAAAAATAAAACACTAAATACAAACGATAATATTGCCATTTTTCCTCAGAAATGATTGAATTTGTTTCATTGTTAAACATTTTAAATAAGATTATGGAATTTATATATATATATATATATATATATATATATATATATATATATATATATATATATATATAATGTCAAGCGAAAAATTAGTGAAAATATATTGGACTTTGTCAGTATTGTAAACAAAATGTATTACACCGGAGATTATAGAACCTATTAATGAAACACAAATTAACAAATCATGACATTGCATTAACTCAAGAATATAAAAGAAAAATACTTGCAATAAATTTTAAATAGACATGGGAAAATAGCAAAAAATACATAATATCATAGGGACAACAAGGAAATATACTTTATAACTTGATTAATCATAGAAAACAACTTAAACTTTAGTAACTTATAAAACAAAATAAACTGGGAACATGATTACATAAGCTTAGAGCTAAATGCATTTGTATAAAAAAACTCAAATATATGAAGACAATTTTGAGTAATATGGAATAATTCAAAATACAATTACTATAACGTGTACAAAAATCTCAAGGTAAAATATTTTTGAAAAGGTACACTATTAAAGACTAGAAGGTAACAAATATATACAAACAAATAATATATTAACAAATTCTAGGTCTTCGGGGTTTGACCGCATCACTGGGCTATGTACAAACATTGCCGACGTTTCGGCCACATTACAGTAAGCCATTCTCAGGGCGAGACGATCACTGTAATATAGACGTATTACTTAATTCTATTCCACTATCTTTATTAATGTGGAAACCAATTTTAAGCAAATTAAAAGTACAATGCATAACGGGAGGCCAGCAGTCCCAACACATCAAAAATAATCTAGAACATTCCAGAAGCGGCCGGAGCTAAGAAGGGCTGGAACGGTATAGAAGTTAACAGAACATCCCCTCCACCACCAGGCGGGTATATAACCTACGAGCCTGGCCCGGCTCGTTCCAGCCAGTTGGGTTCTGTTATACAGTGTTTGTTTCGCCTTGAGGATGGTTTAGTATAATGTGGCCGAAACGTCAGCAATGTTTAGCAATGTCAGCAATATATAGCCCAGTGACGCGGTTGAACCCCGTACAACTACAATTTGTTAGTGATAGTGACGACTGTAGAAGCCTATCCATGAAAATAATATATTGTTTTACAAACATTAACAGGTGGTACTTTATTTACAATAGAAGGGTAGATCAGGATACAGAACACTTATACATTTAGTGTATATACACAACAGTAATTATAAATCTTAAGTTGTACATTGAGATCAAGAAAGATAACATTCTGTGTCTGCGTGTTAATTGAGAATGTAAGAATTGAGAGTACAAATACAGCTGTAACAAATCATTTCAGAACTCGTAGAAAATTTGACTTTTCCCCATTTTTACAATCTTCAAATTAGCTAAATTTTTTTTTTTTTTTCCCTCCCCCAAAATTATTTTTAATTTTTGGGGGGGTTTAAAAGTTGTTTTTTTAAAAAATTATTTTTTAAATAAAAATTTTTTTTTTTTCATTTTTTAAAAAATTATAAAAAATATTTTTTATTTTTTTTTTTTTATTAAAAAATTTTTTTTTTTTAAATAATACTATAATTTTTTTTTGATTTATTTTTAAAATAAAAAAAAAAAAAAAAACCAATTTAAACAAAAATAAAATTCTTAAAAAATAATTGGGTTTTCCAATTTATTTTTAAATTTCAACTAAAAACAAAAGTTTAAAAAAAATTTTTTAAATTTCTTTTTAAAAAAAAAAAAAAAAAAAATTATTAAAAAAATTTTAAAACAAAAAAAATTTAAAAAATTTTTTAAAAATTTAAAAATTTTTTATTTTAAAACAAATTTTTTTTAAATTTTTTTGAAATGTTTTTGTTTTTATTTTTTTTTTAAAAATTTAAAAATTAATTTTTTTTTTCTTTTTTTTTTTTTAAATTTATTTTTTTTTTTTTTAAATTTTAAAAAAATTTTTTGTTTTTTTTTTTAAAAAAAATAAAATTTTCCCCTTTAAATTTTTTAAAAAAACCCCCCAAAAATTTTTAAAAAAGGGAAAAAATTTTTTTTTTTTTTTCCCTTTTTTTGAAGTTTAGAAAAAAAATTTTGTTTTTAAAATTTTTTTTTTTAAAAAAAACACCAAAAGTCTTTTTTAAAAAAAATTTTTTGCCAAAATTTTTTTAAAATTTTTTAAAAACCTTTTTTTTTTTTAAAAAAATAATTTTTATTTAAAATTTTGAAAAAGAATCAACAAAAAATAAATTTTTTTTAAATTTGAAAACCAACATATCATTATCAGGCAAATCTTTGTTTAAAAAAATCCCCTATTTTTTTAAACAAAAATTATAACCAATCCCCTGTTTAAATTTTTTTTTTTTTTCCCCCCTTAACATTTTTTTTAAATTAAACTTTTTTTTTTTAAACAAAAAATTTTTAATTTTCCCCTTTTTTTTAAAAAAATTTTTTTATTCTAAAATTTAATTTTAAACATTTTTTTAAAAAATTTTAAGCAAAAATTTTTTTTGAAGTTTAAAAAAATTTTTAAAAAATTTTTCCCAATTTTTAAAAATAAATCCAAATTTAATTTAAATTAACAAAAAAAAATTTTTAAAAAAAAAACCCCCCCCCCAGACCAAATTATTTTTTTTAATTAAAAGTTTCAAAAAAATTTTTTAATTAATTTAAAAATTTATACAGGGGTTTAAAAAGTTTAAAATTTTTAAAAAAATTTTAATTTTATTTAAAAAAAAGGGTTTTTGGGTTTATTTTAAAAAAAAAATTTTTTTTTTTTTAAAAAATTTTTTTTTTTTTTTTTTTTTTTGGGTATTTTTAATTTTTAACCCCCAAATTTTTTTTAACTTTTTAAAAGGGGCAATTAAAAAATCTTTATTTGGGGAAAAATAAAAAAAATTAAACCAGTTTTTTTTTTTAACTTTTTTTTTTTCCAAAAATGTTGGGTTTTTTTTAAAAACCCATAATGGGGATGTTTCCCAATTTTTTTAAAAAATTTTTTAAACCAAGAAAAAATTTTTTCCCAAAAATTTTTAAAAAATTTTTTTCCTTTTAAAACCAAAACAAAAAATTTTTTAATCCATTTTCTAAATCCCTTTCCCCATAAATTTTCCCAATTGTCCCCCCCCCCCAAAATCCCCCCAATTTTTTTTTTTTTTTTTTTTTAAAAAATTTTTTTTTCCCCTATTTTTCCCCCAAATTCCAAACTTCCCCAAAAATTTAGCTTTCAATAACCTTTTTTTGGGTTAAAAAATCAATTTTACCTTGTTAAATCCCCCCCCAAAAAAATTTTAAAATTTTTTAATTTAAAAAAATTTTTTTTTTTTTAAAATAAACCAAAAACCCCTTTTTTTAATAAAATTTAAGAACAAAGGAAATTTTTTTAAACCCCCTTTGAAAAAAAATTAAAATAGGGATTTTTTTTTTAAAAAAAATAACCCCATAATTTTAATTGTAATTGGAAGGCCAAAATAAGGCATAAAAACCAAAAAATGGGGGAAAATTTCCCAAATTTAAGTAAAAATTTTTAAAAAAAATTTAAAGTTTATAAAATATTAAAAATAACAATGAAAAAAGGCAAAAAATTTTATTGTTGAATTAAAATAATTTCCCCCAAAAAATTTAAATTTTTAACCCTTTTTACCAAAAATTTAAAATTTTAAAAAACCAAAAAGATTGTTTTTTACATTTTGGGGGGGAAAAACTTTTTAGGAAGGTTTTAAAAAACCAAAATGAAAAAAAATAAAATTTTTGAAATTTTGGGAATTTCATGGGGAGGCCAAAATATTTTTTTTGTTCCAAATTTTTTTTTTGGAAAAAATTCATTTTTTAAAATTTTTTCGGTTTTTTTTTAAAAATAAAAAATTTGGTACAAGATTGCAAATTTCCCTTTTATTTTTTAATGGGAAGGGGCAAAGGACACCGTCAAAAAACCGGAGAGGCACGTTAAACGAAAAAAAAAGGCAACGCAAAGGTGACAATTTGCAAAATTTTGGGGGAAAAAGCGCGGGTGGTTTACCCCAAAATTCCCTTCTTTAAAATTAAATTTTCTTTTTAAAACCACAAATTTTCCTAATTTAAACCCCTTTTTTTTTTTAACTTTTTTATAAGTAAAAATTAAATTTTTTAAAAAAAATTTAAGCCTTAAAATTTTTTTTTTTTAAAAACAAAAATAAAAAAAATTTATAGATCTAGAATTATTTATAAATAATAGCAAAATTAAATCTACTGAAACAAAATGTTTGGGGAATTATTTTGGATAAACACATACATTTTTAAGCTCAAATAGAGAATCTATGCAAAAAAACAAAAGGTTTATTTATATTAAGGAGGCTCTCAACTTATACAAATCTAAAAACTGTTTTGCTTACAAATTATCACATAATATATCCTAAATTGGAATACGCTGTTAAGCTTTGGGGAAACTCCAAACATTTTAGCAATTCGGAATAAACAGCTATTCGGTTAATATTTTGAATACCTGGAAAATTTTCATGTATAGAAATGTTCAAGAAACTTTAGTATTTTACCTTTTCCATCTATCTTTATTAATCAGACCTTACTTTTTGTTAAAAATCATCCTGAGTATTTTAAACCAAATAAAATAAGAAACAAAACCTGTATAAAATTACCATATCAGAACACTACAGTTTATCAAAAAAAATCTGTTTAATAATGGAATAAAATTATTTAATAAACTCCCTGAAGAATCAAACAAGAGCCAATTTTCAATAAATGTAAAGAAAGTTAAGCTTATTTAAAAAATAAATCATACTACAAAACTGAAGAATTCTTGGAAGGCATTCACTGAGGAATGAATTTAACAAATGTTATATATTTCAAAGTTTTGTTTATATTATCGTAAAAATATTGATATTTATTCAAACATTTTATTTAACTATTGTTGTATGATATTAATTTATAGTTTATATTTATTTATATGCATACATTCTTTATGTATTTTGTTAGCTGATTTCAATAGCACTGATGATGTAGAGGTGGGTGTATGGGACATTACCACTGTACGTGTATGGGTGGGCGGGTGGATCAATAACACTGTACGTGTAGGGGTGTTGGGTGGGACATTACCACTGTACGTGTATGGGTGGGCAGGTGAGTCAATAGCACTGTACATGTATGGGTGGGCGGGTGGAACATTACTACTGTACGTGTAGGGGTGGGCAAGTGGGACATTACCACTTTACATGTATGGTTTTCTGGATGAGTTAATACCGATGTATGTGTATGGTTGGACGGCTGGGTAAATACCACTGTACTTTTATAGGAGGGTGTACATGTATATCAGCCCAAAATAAAAACCCAACAATAATGCAACAGACAAATAGTGCGTTATCATTAAAATCTTTAGTGCAACCGATTTTCAACCACCTAAAGATGACAGGAAGTAGTCTGATCCTGACTTGCAACATTAATTATTACAGTAAAATGGATAAATAAAAAGGGAAACTGGTATGACACATACCTATAATAAACCATCCGAGCATAAAGCAGGAAATGACAGTTTGCGTTGGAGTCTGTCTCACACGTTCTTCTTCTCTCTCTTCCTCCCTCATTCTTACTCGTGCTGAAAGGTGAAGGAGCTGCTTCAGAACTCCGAATCCTCCTAAAAATCAATACGACATTATCAGCTTTGTTCTAATTACCTACTTCAGACATTCATTGCCTAAAAATCTTCTTTCTCGAGCAAGTTTATGACAGCATTTTTTCTTTGATTGATTAGTATGCTTAAATTGTGGCCACTAATAGTCTTTCTAAAACCAACTAAAATCTTTAAGCATCTGCCATTTTGTACTGTATCAACCTTGTACCTTGATCTCTGCTAGACAACACCTTTAAAATTATGTACATCTTGACCTATTCATGTTTAACATTTTTTTGTACTCCTCCTGGACCATTCTCCATTGGATGTGAATAGTCACTAACTACCCTAAAAAACTATTTCTTAAGTCCAGTGTGTATGTGCAAAGTTTAAGTGCAAACTTGAGCCAAGAAAAGAATATGAAACCGTCTAGAACAGGACCTACATTGTAATTTTTAACATTTTAAAACAGTATAATTTTTTTAAATGATAGACCTTTTGAGGTCAGATTTTCAGAACTGTGTACTCCTAATCTGACCTTTAATTTTATGTACAACTCAAACTATGGTCTCCTTTAATATTTTCTTCTTATTCCTTACTATTTCCCCTAATATGACATAAGAATGGTATATACTTTAAAAAGTAGATTTATAGATGCAGTAATAGTCGGCACTGGTGGTGCAGTGCTGTAACCCAGCCACTTGGGGACCAAGTGTTTGGGAGACTGTAGGCGATAGATTGGATGCTCGGTCCTCTTAATACTGACATGGCGTTCGCTCAATGGTTGCTATCTGCATGGACACTTCTAGAGAAGTCTGGGTTGTCCATGTTGGGTGATAATCATTGTACGGATGTTTTGTGGGGGAGATAACTGAGTATCAGGCTTGTCAATTAGCTGAAAATCAGACTAGCACTATGTGATTTGGATTCCACGTAAATCAGTAGGTCCCTTAGTTGCCCTGGCTGTTGGGCTATTAATAAATTGCCCTTTCTGAGGAACAGTTGAGCTCAGTTAGTAACCAGACTACACTCATTCACACTCATCCTACACTCATATCATCATTCATATTCGCCTTAAAATACGCACAACGTTGTGTTGGCGTCTCATATGTAAGAATGTAAAAGTTTTATTGCTTTATCTATAAGTACCAGAAGACCGAGCTTCGCTCACTTGAATTTTGCAAACTGAAGAGGATCCATATCCATATCCATTCATATCTCCCAGAGGATCCTGAGGATTGTTTGTTGTTGGTCTACCTTGTAAATATCGTTTTGGAAGCCTTCTGCGTTTATCTTTAGCCTCTTTGTGGAACTTGGCCTACGGCCTCACAGGGAAAGTTCGGCGTGCGGCTTCATCAAGGCACTCTGCTACAGTCCCAATTGTGGATCTCGGCATGTTGCCTTGTAAGGAAGATCTGTCTCAACCTCGCCAGGATTCTTAAGCAGTATAACCATGAATTTTGGTTTTTGGGGCAGTGGAGCCCATAAACATGGTTTTTTTCTAAACTCTGATGACATATTAGTAATTAAGAGATGAATACCTTTAGTTTTTTACCCACTTGGGTGTATTAATTTAACATTACCCAATTCTGGGTTTTTTGATCATATTTTTATTTGGGGGGCATAAATGTTGTCTCGTCCAAAATGTAATGGTATAGTGTGATTTAAGAGATAAATGCTTATAGTTTGATATCACAATTTCTGCTAGAAGTTGATAATGATTCCATATTGTTTTTTCTGCAAGAAGTCAATAACACAGCACGTCTAGGAGTCAGACATCAGAATTCTCCAGGGTTGAGACGGATGCCAATCGATTTCTTGTTGTTGGAAACACTCCAAAAAAAATAAAAAATCCCTATAACTAAACAAAACTTCATTCGGACATGGCTTGTTTTAGATAATAGGTTCTACCTTACCTTACCTCCTTGGCCATTGAAACCCCAGTTGGTTTCTGGCCTCGCCAACAATGCCTCTCCATTCTGCTCTGTTCTTTGCTGCCTCAGGTGTAGTTCCCAATTTGTAAATATCTTTGAGGACCTGATCTCTCCATCTAAGTCTTGGCCTGCCAAGGGGTCTTCTACCGTCTGGGTTCGATCGTTCAATATAATTAATAATGGAGGTATTTTCTCGCCTCCACACATGTCCAGCCCACCTTAGTCTTCTACTTTTCACTAATGCTACTATATCTGGGTGAGTGTATATTTCTCTTAATTCTCTGTTCTTTCTTATTCTCAATACATCTCCTTCGCATACTGGACCAAACACTTTTCTTAATACTCTATTTTCAAATACAATAAGCTTCTTCTCATATTCCTTTGTCAGTGACCATGTTTCAGCTCCATATAGTAACACAGGGAGGACTAGTGTATGGTAGATTTTGATCTTAGTTTTCCTAGACAATATTTTGGATTTAAGTAATTTCTCTACTGCCCAATAGGTCTTAGAGGCTAAGACTAGTCTATTTTGAATTTCGTTTTCCTCTTTTATGTTTTGTGCTAGCTTTATGCCAAGGTATTTAAACTCTTCGACTTTTTCAAATTCCCACTTGTCCACTTTAATATTTTGTATTCTATTCATTCCCTGTCTTCTGGTTATATGCATATATTTTTTCTTATCCTGGTTTATTTCTAATCCCACCTTTCTGGTTTCTTGAATGAGCACTTTTGCTAAATTTTCCAGATCTGTTCTACTTTCAGCAAGATAATAGGTTAGTTCAGTTATTATTAAGCCGAAGCAGGACTTTATACAAAATCTGTATAGTAATTTACTTTTTCAAAAATATGTCATTTATAAATACTACAAGACACTTGTTCTATCTTTGGAAATTACATTATTTAGATTTTATTGAACAGTCAGTTTAAAAAATTATAATTCGTTTTGTAGCCTGGATTGCTTGTAATTATATACTAAAGTGTTCTTACTCTAGTAATCCAACTTGACCAATCATCAGTTCCATTGGAAGACCAAGTTTTTATAAGTAATAAAATTAAATCCAACTAATAGATTACATCGAATATTAGTAAAAAATAAAATATCATTATTTACAAAGTCACAATAATAAAAACTGCAATGCATTGTGTTACTTTGTGATAGTCAGTTAATTCGTTTTGACAGAAATTAAACTATAGAGATATAGGTAAACAATGAAACCAATATATTTATTGGAACTGAAGTTATAAATAAAATTTGGAAATCAGCTTTGTTTCAGGTAAATATTTTATTTATAATAATTAGAAAATTACTGTACAGATTTTTTTACAGCATTAGGCCTAGGATTTGAGAAGAAAGTAAAACAAAACTAAAGCAGCACACTGGAGGCAGATACATTTAAAATACAAAAACAAATTAAATTGTGAAATATTTCAGAGCCACACTCAGTATCCAATTTGAGTTTTCTAAGTACTTAGGTGACCTAAAATTAATTCATTTCTTTTTGTCTACTCTACTGAAATAATTACAAAAAAATTTGTTCAACAAGCGTTTGCTCATATTTTATTCTTTCTCAAATGTATTTTCTTTATAATTACAAATGTTTATATACACAACTTACCGCCAACCAATAGAAATATGGGGATGTATTCACTGTTGGGACACTCGTGAAGGTAGACCAACCCTAGCACAATCATAGTGACAGGGATCACGATGGTGATGATGACAATAACACCGCAGCCTACTGTAACAAAACGTGAACATCATCTTAGTACGCTCCAGGCTTATGTGAGAATATGTATATTTCATACATTCATTATTCAGCTGATTGTGAAATCTTTAATACAAAAAAATACAATACATGTTAATTTTTGGGCACTAGGCTTAGGATTCCAGTAATAAATTAAAGAAAGGAAAGTAGCACACCTGGGTAAACTGTAGATAGAAATACGTTCATATCACAAAAACAGAACTGGTCAGTGCACTTTTTTTCTAGTGTGTTTTAGTGATATGAATGTAGTGATAATCTATAATGCAATGATAACATACTTTAAATTTCTATACACAATTATTGCACTAAGAAGCTGATCAGTATTCAGTGTTTTAGACAAAAGAAAACAAACAAAAGAATGGCATCGACTGTCTAGTTAAAACTAATTATAATTAATTACTATTAAAGATTCACAAACATTAAAGGAAAAAGTTAGCAGATGTTTTAGTTTAAATCAATTAAAAATAACTTTCAATTGGTACATTAAAATTGATTATTATCGATTTAAAATCACTGCATTTACTTACACATATGAAAGCAAGGTGTCTTAACTATAAATGTCATAAGGATTACAACAAGACCAAGTAATTAGTTTTACAACTTCTAGAAGCCAAGAAAATAATGTTTCAGGGAATTGATAAGAATTTTTGTTCTTGAAAACTTAAAATTCTAAAATTTATAAAACTTATAGAAAACATTTCTATTGACCAGGTATTAACAGATGATAAATGAGATACATTAACAGGTTTTCTAGGTAATAAGGGCGTAAAGTTGATATCAAGTGTAAACTAGTTAACACATTCAGTGCTAAGGCTGTATTTTCGTTTTCACAATGTGTAGCTGCATTTATAAATTAAAAACTTATCATTTAATTATAAATTAAATGGCTGACAATTCTTTTTCAAAAACTCATTTTTGTGACTGTGTAGTATTGATTTATGACTGTCAGAAGTATTTTGCACATGTGGAAGGCTAAAAAAATACATTATTATGTATGGCAGTCTAGTCGGCCATCAGCCCCTGGTGAACAAATTTGCCGAAAAATTAATGTCCAAGATTTTTTACACCACTTTATTTTGTAATAAACTAGTTAGTAATATAAGGAATTAAATAAAACAAATGAAAAAGATAAAAAACTACTATTATAAGGTCCATTTCTAAAAATTTTTCACAATCAGTCTGATCTGAGATAAATTTTTCAAAAAATGCTACAGAACACAATATAGGTTAGTCAGGGCGTTTGTAGAACATAAATACAGTATTTTTAATGTTTCCTTCTTTGCAGTACATTCTACATCTTTTTTGCTTAATTGTTTTCCTAATTTATCCAAAAAAGGAAAAAAAACAGTAATAGAAACTCCAAAAATAACCGTAACCGGAAACTGAAAACCACATCCTACTTGTAGGATACTGCAGAAATATAAGACCTACTAGCAATTGAACCCAGCAAAGGCTGGGCGAAGACTGATTCAGCAATAAGAGTGAGGCAGTATGGTCGACTAGACTGCCATCAGCCACAACCGGTGACAACCGCTTGGCTGACTAGACGGCCATCAGCCACAACCGGTCGGACAACATGGCCGACTTTACAGCCTTGTAGCACTGAATGTGTTAATATTCCCGTCCTTATTTTATCCTTCCAACTAGGATAATAATTATTAAAACTAGTTCTAAAATTTAAACATGCATATTTCATAAAGTACAAATATATGGGGAAAACAATGGTGCGATTAGATTTTCTGTAGGCCTACTAGTTCCCTATAAAACAACCTTCAAATTTGGGTGCACATAATGTCTGGGCCGACAGTAGTTGAAGTAATATTCTATGGCACAAAGCCCAACCTCTTGAAAAGTGAAGTTGTACACAATTACCAAACAAGGCAAATAAGAAAGTACCAACTGCCAGTACGTTTTTTGAAATTGAAATTGTTGTTTCCAAAAATAACAAATATAAAATTGAACTCTACAATGAAAAAAAAAAAATATATGTATATATATATATATATATATATATATATATATATATATATGAAAGACATTAAAAATAATAATGTAAGATTAAATTAATCGCGTAATTTGGAACATGAATATATGTATATCGTCCTTAGGGAAAGAGCCTACATGGGCAGATGCCTGTGCATAGGCTCAAGTTTGTAAAACATATTCCATTGACGGGTGAAACAATTATTATCCAAACGTTTCTGTTATTGATGCAAATAATTTAGGATTAATGGTATATTTAGGACAGTCAGTATTTAGCAGCAATGCAGCGAATTGCTTTGTGATGCTACGTAATGAGAAGAGATAAGGAGAGGACAAGAGTCACTCAGGTGATATCCGATGATAACCTCGTCCTCCTCTACATTTAAGCTATTCAGTAGTTTTAAAATATCAGACTTCAAGATAGTTAAGGTGGGTACGGTAAATATATTATGATTAATTTTATTACGAACATTTCTATGTAAAATCTGTGACATGTAAAAAGCATTAATAACTGAAAATGATTTAACCAATTGAACCGGAACTATACCAATGTTTTCAGAATATCGTGTATTATATGAATGTGGAGTTTAAGTAAAAATAACATTACAGTTTTTATACATGTAGATCAAAAGAGTTTTTATAAAAAGATGTCTAATGGATAGTATAGATGTTTCCTGAAACAGAGTGTCAGTTGGGTATCTCCCACACTTTTTAAACCCAGCTTTTAATATTGATTTTTGAACTATGTTAATAGGCTGAAGAACCGTTTTATATGCTGCCCCCCATGAGATAATACCAAAAGATAATAATGATTGTACATATGCATAATAGGCGGATTTGATTTCTTTTTCAGTTAGGATACAACTGAGGTTTCTAAACGCATGCACATATTTACAGAGTTTTTGTTTCAAATATTCTACATGATGTATCCATTTCATACGGTAGTCAAAAATTATCCCCAAATACTTATAGCTCTCTACATTCTCGATTTCTTTACACAAACACGTATTAGAATTTAAATCATCACAGTCCTGAATTATTACATTGTTCAAAGGATAATCAGTCATAACATTTATTGATATTGGCATAAATTTGGTTTTAGATACATTTAAAGATAATACATTCTGATCGAGCCATTTTTTTAACATTTCCAAAACATTTAATGCTTTTAGCCGTACATCCTTCCATGTGTTTCCTTGAATAAAAATAAGAGTATAGTCTGCAAACCGAGTTAATATTCCATTGATTTTCAATTTAGACATGTTATTTATATAAATTAAAAATAACACTGGACCTAGGGTACTGCCTTGGACAACGCCATAGTCAACTTGTAGGACATCACTAATCATGTTACAGATAGAGTCACTTTGATGAAGTCTATTTGAAAAATAGCTTTTAAACTATGCCAGACAGCACACCCTCAGACTCCAATATTCTCCAATTTGGTAAACAGTTTGTCTCTGTCTACAGAATCAAATGCTTTTTGTAAGTCAAGAAATATTAGCATAGACCGTTTATTAATAGAAATAGCACCATTAATTGTTCTGTTAATATCAAATAATGCTTCGGTCTTCCCTAAATCCATACTGACACTCTGATAAAATTTTGTTGTCCTGTAAATATGATACTAATTGTTCTTTTATTATTCTCTCTAGGACTTTAGAAAGCATGCTCAGAAGTGAAATAGGCCGATAGTTATTTTTGTTTGTAAAGTTATTTGCTTTATGAAGCGGTATTATCTTAGCGATTTTAAAATTATCAGGAGTCATGCTATTAGTAATGCTAATATTTATTAAATGTAATAATGGTTCTAAAAGTAAAAAATATTTTCTTTGAGGATTTTATCAGGGATGCCATCTTGACCGAAGCGGAGCCACTACGTAGAACTACATTGCTTACAAGGAAGTTTGCTTGCCAGAGCATTCCTCTAGCACAAACTTCCTGGGGAATTTAAAAGCTGCAATCCAAAAATGATGTTTAGAATATTTCAAGACTTGATTGCTGGCTAAGTAAATATATACCTTTGATGTATTTAATGAAATAGTATCTGATTAACAAACTTTTAACAACCTTTTGATGTATTATACTTAAAAGATTTTCTTATATCACAATGTGGCCCATTTGCTATTCTCAATGATCACGTAAATAAAGATATTATCTATTGTCAAATGGCATATTAATTGTAAGTGACTGGTAAATGTGCATCCGTAGGTACTCTTTATCTACTAAAGTGACTATAGTCAGCCAAAGAGCAACAGATAATAAAGGAATATCTTTGTTATGATGACAGTAATATTTCAAAGAGTGATTTTTTTAGCTACAAACAATTTTAATAATAAGTGTTTGTGATCAGTAGAATGTGTGTTAACCACATAAGGTATAGGCTACATTTTAATTATTAACTAATGGTCTAACATTGGCCTTGATTTATTAAGTATTGAGGACTTAAGTTTATAAATATACCATAAATAAATTTACATTTAAATTGATTGAAAAAAATTATGTTCCATGCAAAGGACATCTTATATATTAGTTCACTTATGTTTATTTTTCCAAGCATTTTTTATTAAAATTATTCTTAAAATAACCTTTCCATGTGTTATTTTCATGATCTTTCAACCTGTTCAACAGAAAAACACTTCCTAAGTGTTTGTTCTGTGTATTCTTCCCAAGTTCCACAAGTAATTAAGTAAATTATATTTTGACAATTTTGATCTTTAATTTGAAATGTGAATAAAATAATTCTAAGAGTTTGTATTTATTTGTTTGAAAATCGTAATTTTGTAATTTTCCTGCAGCGAGTTTGATATTTTCTGAGACAATAGGCATCCATAGGACTGAATTAAATTTAAATTTACAAGAGGGAGATATACTTACTTGTTCCAACTAGTATGACTGTGAGATTTTTGAAAAAATCAACAAATCCAGACGATGTCTTGCTAGCTTCTCTGACTCTACCAAATAGTGAATCATAGGATGGTGGAGGTGCTGTAACATTTTAGAACATTGTTTTGATTACATTGAAAATAAGTTAATTCATCAACTATCTTGGCAAGTGTAAAGCCAATCCAAAAATACCAAAACTATCAAGAGTGTGGTTTGAAAGATGAAGAAAATTAAAAATATTATAGATACGAGTGTTGGAAATTAAAAGTAACATAAAAAATAAAAATTTAAAGTATTTGATTCGCTTGTTCCAAAAAAATAAATCTTTTCCTGCATGAGTAAGAATTAGAGTTGGGAATTACAGTTACTTTTCGATAAACCTGTTACGTCATTCCATTATGTTCTTGTAACGTGTTACAACAACCTGTTATTTTTGTAACCTGTTACTCTCGATTCGTTGACATTCCAGATATGACCTGACTTTACTTAACAGCTCGAAGCCTCGTTACAGCTGGTCTAGACAACATTCCAAGTTGCAAAAGGTAATGCAGTTATACCTTATATTACATTACGATATTCAATTACAGGCATTACAGCTTGGCTTGATGTTACAGAGTTACCGCTCAAAGTTCATTCTGTTATCGATAGTTTAACTGTAATATGCAAAAGAGTCTAAGTTTCGTTTGCAGTTCAGTTACAGTTCCGTTTACTTTTCAGCGCATTATATTTACTCTCCATTATCACTTGGCGTTACAGTTATATAAAGTTTGATATGACCTTATCATGCATCATGACTGGGAGTTACAAAAACAACAGGGTATTTTGTGTAACCTGTTAAATCTGTAACAGGTTACATTTCTATAACCATGTAATTTATCATGTTACATTAACGCCCATCTCTAGTAAGAATACCACTTTTTAGAGTGGACTACGAGGAAAGTAAATCCATGCTTCGTATAATTCTAACAGAAGCGTGGCTTAAAGATGACAGCGATTTAGTAAATATACCAAGTTTCACTTTGCATTGAACGTATAATAGCTTAAATAACAATGATGGCATTGTTATCAACATCAACAATACTCTTTCAGTGTCTTGCAGTCAGCTGTTGCTGGGCGGAGTGGCCACTAGCTTATCTCTGACCTTTGACTGGGAAGGTGTTCCTTGCAACCTATTATCCATTTATCGCAGTTCCAACTCCAACTTATCGTGTTTTAATAAGGGGTTAAGGTTGTATTTTAGTGTACAAAATCAGCAGAGTAAATTTTTAGTTTTTGCAGGAGACATAAATGTGACCTACTACAAATAACACCAAATTCTTTGAACGAAAAATATTCAGACACATTATATGAGGCTGGTCTTATAGCATGCATTTATAACGTAACAAGAACTGATAACAACACATGCTTGGATCACTTTTTTATTAAAACTCCAAAACAATTTACAGCTGGTTCTGTTGTTATTCAGTCTTCAATAACTGACCACTTTGTGACAAGTCTGATGGTCAAACTAAATATGTTTTAACTGCTGTTCAGCCTTGTAAAAATAATCAATTTTGTTCTGTATGGAAATCAAACAACATTAATTTTCAAATTGCAAACCAAAATTGGGATCACGTTATAAGTAATAACAATGTTGATATACCTACGAATGAATTTATAAATACCTTGCGGTCAATTAATTGACAATAATACAACACAAGTAAAAAGCAACGCCAAACAATCTAAATTAAAACCTTGGATGACAAAAGGATTAGTTAATTCAATAAGGAATTATGACAAAATGAGAAAACAATTACATAACCAACCGTTACTCCAGGTTACATGTGTTACATTCTCTAATTAAGAGAGTTAAGTTTTGATATTACAACAATAAATCAATGCTAATAGGAGAGAATAATATGAAAGACTGAAAAAAATGTGTTTAGTCTCAAAATTATTATCTTTTATACTATGACACATTGCTCTGAATTATGAAAAAAGCTAGGCCTTTAAATAAATTACCGTTAGGATCTATTGCTTCCTCATAAGTTGGAGGTGGACCTTTGTCAGGGACGGGAGAGTTGTGGTACGAGGGTGGTTCTGATCGGCCAGGTATAGCCTGGACCTCCACTGGTCTGCCAGCTTCCTCTGTCTGAAAAAATTAATATATATATATACAACTCAGTATGGTACATAATGTTAGAAAAATATATTTTGGCTCAATTTATAGACTGACACATAACCAGTCATAACATTGAGTATTTCCATCAAACTCGTGTCATGTACATACATTTTATCCCAAAATAAACGGGAATGTTATGAAATTAAAAAATAATAACACATTGCCAAATGTTTCAATATTTAAGAGTTGAGAAATTTGTATTCTTGAGAACACATATTTAAACAAACAGAAATGATTTTATTTTTGCCAATAACAATAAATGTAAAAAGTTTTAGAATTTAGTTTTTCACAAGGAATTATTAAAAGAAACAGCTGAAATCTTAATGTAATATCAATGTATGACATGTTCCTACAAGTTCTCAATGATCCAAATAAAAATGAAATATAAAGTATTCACAATAAGGCTTGAATTTTATTAGTTTATGTTTGAAGTTGACAAAATGTTTCCTACTGAAATTTCCAAAAACTTTCATTTTCAATGATGGGGGGAAAAACTAAAAATAATGAGTTAAAAATGTTACATCCAAAATGTCACAATTGATTAAATGTTCAGAATGTACATAAGTACTTTAGTAACTACGCCCTATATAAAATACTTGATAGTGAGATCTCATTATTCTTGGTATGGTCACACTTCCCAACAGCCATTTTTACTTATATGAGAAGAGACGAGGATATGGTTCTTTATACATTGGCTGAAGAAGGACAAAAGAATAATGTGTGTTTTCCGAGAAGAATGGAAACTGAAAAACAACTCTTCTATTTGACAAGCAACATTCTAGTTTTCAACTATATGTAAAGTAGCCTAGTTGACCAACAAATAATTAAAATATTTACAAAAATATCCTGAGGTTTTTTTTAAATGACCCATTTTCCACACAGAAATTCATAACTAGACCTTAAGAAATAATAACAATATTTATTCTAACAAAATAATAATATATAAAAATTAGTTTTTTATCTGTCACAAGATACTCAATTCAATAAAGTGGAGCTCTTGTAGTGTTTTACTTCTGTTGAATATGTTTTGAAAATTAAAATAATAGGAGCATCAGTTTTGGTTTAGGTAAGATGAGGCCATTTCTAATCAGCACTCAATGTTAGTTTACTCAATCTTAAAAAAAGCTTTTGATTTTATTGATCGTTCAAAATTATTTACAGAACTAGATAAAATTGGAATATGAGGATATAAGCTTGAATGGCTCAGACGTTATTTATCTAACATATCTCAGTTTATGTTCAAATTATTGAATTTTCAATAAAACCAATAGAAAATTCAATAATTTGAACATATTAAGTGACCAATATCAACTCTATCTCAACTTCAATATCTCAGTTTGTTTCTATTTGTAGCGCAAGCAGTGAGGTTTAGCCGGTAGATAGGGTGTGGTCGAAGGCAGTAATCTAGAGCCGATTATGTTTTTGATTTATATAAACAATTTTTAAATTTCAATATTTTAGAAAATTATTTCTATTCCCCACCACTATTCTGATTTCCTTGCAAGGAAAAACGTGGCTCGAGATAAGAGAAAAAGAGGTTGAGTAAAAATATGCTTTCATTAAATGCATCCAAAACTAAATTCAAGCCGATATCTATTAGCAAAAAGACCAAACTAAACTTAAGTGATTTGACAATTCATACTTTGTTGTAACTAAACTCGCCAATTCAAATGAGCCTAAATGCCTGTGCATGAACTTTATTCAACAAGTGAATTACCGGCCGTTAGCTCCGTTGGGGATTCGAACCTAGGAACTTGTGCTCCGCAGTATTGCCTTAACTACTGAGCCACCATGCTGTGTCTGATACTTATTACAATTTTCAAAATAAGATGTGTTTGTGAATATATTAAAAAGGTTGATTCTTATAAATATTTGGATGTATATTTTGACTTTCCGTTAAAATGGAACTGTCATATCCAATATGTTAAATGTAACAAATGGAAATTTATTTTTGCTTTAATTATTGAATGGAATTTTGTTAAATAGAGAAATAAAAAAAGGCTTACTTTGCTTATGTTAATATCTTTGTTGTCATATGGAGTTACTATGTGGGGGGGGGTGTCTTAAAAGCACACTTGTACCATTGGTTGGTCAGAAAGTGATTTTCAAAATAGGGTTTGGAAAAATAAGCGACTACCATCTGATGCTCTATTTATAAAAGTTTCTGTTCTCGCTGTTCGTAAACTCTATATTTACGTCTATTTATCCATATTTACAAAAATTCCAATAATATATTTGAAGACATAAATCACTCTCATAATACGAGATATTCTACAGGAGTTGGAATTAACGCCGTAAAATTAAATAGAGCATTCTATACACCAAATACCTTTTATATATCTCATATCTTTTATCAAAACTTTTGCGAACACTTAAGTGACCTTAATCTATTAAGTTACGCCTCTTTCAACATATTTTAAAAAAGCGTTAAAGACTGGTTACCGTACTCAGTTTAGATGTGGAAGAGGCAAGGTCAATTATCACAGCTGATTACTGGCATGCCTGACTTGACTCTTATTGTTCTCCTCCCACCAGCCATCTCTCTTTCCTTTCCTAGCTGACGAGATTCCAGAGCTGTTGTCACTATCTTCAACTGTTTTAAGTTGCTCAACTTTTATAATTTAATTTGTCTCAAAAATATTTTTCATTTTATCAATTATTCTTTTTTTTCTTCTTCCTTTCTATTCTTCTCTAAATAATTATTTTAAACTAACTAGTTCTACTTCAATTTTCAACAACAACACAGCAGAGCCACAAGCTATAATGTTTATATCTGCTGATTCCTAGGACCAATGTTTAGTATTGTAAATGTTACAGTGCACTTAGTTATTTAATTATTTGTTTAGCTATGATTATATAGTTATAGCTATTTTTAATTTGCTGTTATTGCCAACATCACTATAAATTTATCTGAAATAAAAGTATTCATTCATTCAATCTTATTCAGTGAATGATATTGAATACAAAGAATCTACTTATGTTGCTAAGCCATAACTCCTGATTGCAGAATTAAACGATAGAAATAAAAGGCCCTTCAGTATCATGATTTACAATAGTCTATGCCTGAAAAAATTTCTCCCTATCCATAATGAGAACTCATGACGGTGTCTCCCAGTTTCAGAAACTACTGGATCATTTCACCCCTGAAAGCAAAGATACTGTCTTCAAACGTTTTCTTGTTGGTAAACCAGCCAAAGATAGATCACATCCTCACAAGTGATATTCAGCAATAGTGAGATTACCAGGTTTTTTCTCAGTAAATTTCTCAGCTAAGTTAACTTGTAAAATATAGACACTCTCTCTCTCTAATCTAATCTCTAATATCTATGCCTCTTGAGATAGAACTAACATGGAATAAAAACATCTCAATACACTTAAAACGCAACTAGAAAATAGAACTTATAAAGGTGAGACAAACCTAACAACACAATACCTAAATGGTGTTCCATAATCCATATACAGTTAAGGGCTAACGTGCACTGATCTGACCACGACCCCGACGATTCTGGTCGAGGCTAGTCGAACCAGAGCACGACCCAACCACGACCAAGACTTCGACTCTGAAAGCTTCCATTAAGAAATGGATGTTAAATAAAAAACTTAAATTGTTTACATTTCATAAATAAATAATACACGCTTTCAGTTTATGAATAAAAATCAACTAGTAGTTAAACTATTCAAAATTACTACTAATAATTAAAAGTACTAATAGTTAAATTTGAAAAAAATAACTAATCCTAGTACAATTATTTGATTCACTTACCGGAAACACTATTTGTTTGGAAATTAATTTGGATAGATCTTGAGTTTAAAACTACCTTCGTTAATATATAAAGTAAAGGTGTAAAAAAACTATTATGATTATTCTGAATCATGAAAACATAATGATCCTGATGTGTTTGACAGATATCCCCTTCATTGTTTAACCATATATTCATAAATATAAGTAATTGTTTTGAATGAGTAACAAAGGAAAAATGACATAAAAAACAATAAAATTGTATTTACATGAATCAGCTCGCTCCATTAAATGAGTTGCACTCACTGCCTACATACGTCATTGTAATCTCCTGCCAAATTTCCTTCTTTAACATTCTATTTGAATAGTCATCTAACAATATATTACGTAATGATGGCCGGTCTTTAACCGCAAAAATAAAAATGTTAAGTGTCAAAAACTGCCATAGTGTGTAGATTATTCAAAACTGCTCAAGCACTAGTCACCTGATCAGAGTCGGGTCGGGGTTGCTACCGTATGCAGTGCGTGTCACGCCATATCAGTCTATGTTATTATTAGTCAGGGCCGACAGTTTGGTCTTTGGTCGTAAGACCAGACCCCAACTGCCATATCGGAACTAGCCTAGTGTGCATCGATACATTTGATTCCATGTAAAGTTTGGTCGGGCACGACCAGTCAGAGTCGTAGTCGGCTATTGCACGTTAGCTCTAAGTCAAAAAATAAGTAATAAGAAAGGAAGCCTCTGGACCTTGAAAAACGTTATAAGTAAATCACAATAACATTCATTATATATTTTGGATTGATATTTAAAAAATTTATTGAAATTCAATTTTTATAATGGTAGACTCGGGCTCCGGAAGCAGCGATAGGCGAGGAAGAGTACCATTGTAAAGGGCATCTTACAAACATTCGCTCAAATTAGGTCACTCAACCCAAGAATGACTCATCAGACCTTATATATTTGTTTAGGTTAGTAGTGCACAGCCGAGCCTACAGTTATAAAAATTTTACTATACTAGGGGATCAAAGCACTGGGGACCAAGGTATGCTCTTTTTTATTAACACACTCGCTGCATTTGATATTTTTACATTTCACAGTTCTAAGCATCGTGAGGAACTGGTCTCTCATAGCACTTTTCATAACACTGTGTCATGAGCCCTTGTAGTTTACTGATTAATTTATAAACCGATACAACCGCATGGTGGCAAGGGCAATCAGTGTCATTAATTGGTGCCACCTTTTTACCTTTACTTTTTACCTCTTCTTTCTTCGCCACAATTGGATAAGGGATTCGTCACTTCTTCTCCACTATAAAATCTTTTTAAGCGCTTAGATCTTCTCTGTGTCACACCACGTTAAATAACCTACTGTAAGTGTATGTATGTGTTATTCAATGAATTATTTAAGTACTAAGGTCTGTTGATAAGATATTGTTTAACACATTCACTGCGGCTGGGTCAGTAGTCACATACTACACACTGTTGCTTTGTTGGCCAGTGTGAGGTTAGCATCAGTGGAGAGAGCATGTATAACGTGTTAGCGTGGTCAGACGAGTGTAATGTAAAATGTGTTCACTTGGTTCTGTGTTGGGATTTGTGTTGTAGAATGTATAAGCTATTTTTCTTGTTCTGTTACACTTTGTATTATAATGATTAGTACTTCACGAAATAAAAAGAAACAAAAGGAAGCATCACCAAGTATGCTACAGGCAAGGTATAGAGAAAAAAACTATGCCTTGCTTGTAGCATACTCGGCAATGCTTTCTTTTTATTTCGTAAAATACTTTAATTGGGCTGGGTTGAAAGCAACTTATGTGGCAAATTTAGCGCATGTAAGAGTTCCAGCAGCAGAGAGGAACTGTTCCACCTCTCCATCTCTAGTTGGCATGAGGGGCAGTGTTGGGAGTGGGGACAACGGACACAATCAGCTGGTAAAATTGTGTTGGGTGGGTTACGATGCATATGGCACTTCATCTTCTTCATTATAGTCATTATAAATCATATTGGAATCGGATATTAAGTTCTTGCTCAATCTATCACGACTTTTACAGTTAGCAAAGCACACTTTTTAAAGCTGCATACGAAGTAATATGTAAATAAAAAATTACTCTATTGAAAGTAGCATAAATATTATTTCAGTTTGAAGGTAGGTCACTGAACAGTTTAATCACATTATACGTATTTCAAATAATATATATATATATATATATATATATCCCAAATCGAATTAAAATTCAGTTTCAATATAACTCAGTAATGACAACAAACCGCCCTACATCAGCTGATTCCACACTCTATCACAGCGCCTTTTCTCCCTATCATAGCTGTAGTAGATTCCAGTTCCCACCACATGTCTTGCCCACCAATGGTCACCTAGCACGATGACATAATAGGCAAATCCTACAGCGTATCCATGACAGCGAAATGTTAAAGTGGCACAGTGGCACGTCGATTCATTGGTGGGAGAAGATTTGTTTTCTGTCTCACTTCAATGGCTAGCTTTGTCTCTCTCACAGGTTCTCTAATAAGGTCGCAATGAACTGTAACCATCATAATGCAAAGTGAAACAGAACCAAAAAAAAAAAAAATAGCTTACAAATTCAACAGCACAAATCCCAACATGGAACCAAATGAAAATATTTTACATTACACTCGTCCGACCACGCTAAAACGATAAATGTGCTCTCTCCACTGATGCTAACCTCACACTGGCCAACAAAGGACCTGACCTAATACCTTCGTCTGTATTGAAATATTGTAGCCCTGTTCTGGCTGGTCACTTGCACAGGCTTTTCAACAGATCTCTTGCAAGGGGTGTCTTTCCTGATGTATTGAAGAAGAGCTTTATTGTTCCAATACATAAATCTAGGCCCATAGACGATGTCATGAATTATGGACCAATAACACTGCAGCCTTGTCTAGCGAAAGTTGTTGAGAGACTGGTTTTGAAAATGGTGGAAAATGGTAGCCCATGTTGTGGAGACAGATAACCCTGCAACAGCATGGTTTTGTCTCTGGCGGGTCAACGGCAACAAATTTGATCGTATTTCAGAGCTGTGTGATGGAGGCCTTCGGGAGGGGTGAACAAGTTGACTCTCTCTATCTTGATTTCTCTAAAGCCTTTGACCGGGAGTGTCATCGGCGTCTTCTTGGAAAGCTATATGCATATGGTGTTACTGGAAAACTTCTAAGTTGGTTTTCCAGCTACCTCCAAGACCGGCAGCTGACTGTGAGGTTCGCTTCAACATCTATAGCCTTCTTGGGAACATCTGCGGTACCTCAGGGATCAATTCTGGGGCCTACACTTTTCAATATTTTTATAAATGACATTACCAACTGTACGAGGTGCGGCTAGAAAAAAACCGGACTAATACTGGTGAAACAATAAAACAAATGCAATAAGGCTGAAAGTCACGTGGCCTGTCACGTGACTCTCGCTCCGCCTACTGCTCGAGTTTCATCTGCCTCCTGCACTCAGTCTGCCCGTGGCGTCTGTTTTAAGTAGTTGACGTTTTGTCTGTGCGTCGGAAAATGTTGAGTGTACAGAAAGAACAGCGTGTTAACATCAAATTTTGTTTCAAACTAGGAAAATCTGTAAGTGAAACGTTTGTAATGTTACAACAAGTGTACGGCGATGATTGTTTATCGCGAACACAAGTGTTTGGGTGGTTTAAACGATTTAAAGATGGCCGCGAAGACACCAGTGATGACACTCGCACTGGCAGAC
>JAQJVL010003713.1:0-56039 GCA_035578905.1 Stictocephala bisonia | reverse complement strand
TTAAAAGTGACCACACTTTTCTACTGCTGTGGGTAAAGTTTATATCTTCATCAGTTTTAAGCCATTTTTCTCTTCTGGTACTGTCAAAAGAGTGCAGCAGCAGATTAGCTGTGTTGGAGTTTTCGGTGGCATTAAACTCTTTATAGAGGTCATCTGATTCCTTACTCAATCCTGGTATATACTCCTTTCTGTATCCTCTTGGTATGCAAGCTTTAGCAATGGATGAGACGAGATTTGTAAAACGATTGTAATTTCTTATTGTAGGAGGAATGAACCTGATGCTATTGTCAAGCCTAGTGGTAAAGGCTTCCCATTGTGCTTTCTTAAAATTCCATCTAGGCGTGGAATAGATAGAATTACGGTAATTTCGATCCCCAATGAAACCTGTACTGGCCTATGTTGAGAGTGGGGAAAAGCATCAAGAACTTTTCTCCTAATTGGCTTTGGTCTTAATGATCGTTCACATGAGCAGAAGCCTAAGTTAGGAGTAACCTTGACGCTAACGAGCTGAATCTTTAGCATCAAAGATCAGGATAAGGTTATTCATTTCAGCCCAGTCAGCAAGCTTTCTGCCATTCTCATCGTCGGTGTAGTAACCCCATTGGTTATGATGACTGCTAAAGTCCCCCACATAGAGGACTGGGTGTTCAAAACTTGGCAAAATCCTATAGTCAGGCTACTGGATGTTAAGAGGTTTAAAAACATTTTAGTTTGTGGCACTTCGATTGCCAAGACAAAGATATCACCATCAGAGCTCTTATGGGTTACTGACACATTTTCAATGTCATGCTTCACGTAAGTTCCAATACCATAAACCCTATGCCCTATAGAATCAAAATGTCTGTTTCATGGAATATTACCTCTTGCACTATTATCATCTTCGATATGGGTCTCTTGGAGTGCAAGGATATCAACATTGTTTTTATGAAGTACCCTACTGATGCACTCACTCTTAGCCTTGTCTAAGCCCTCAGCGTTAAAATGTACTACATTTAAAACAGAATCTGTTAATTTCAAATTAGCTTGGTCCTCAAAGGCCCTTTTTATGTTTTATGCCATAGCTGGGAGATCACAAAATCGTGACAATCCCGCTACCAGATTTGTTGCTCGTTTAGAACTACACAGGGTGTACGTACAGCTTTAAAGAATTGCTGTGGACACCCTAAAATCACTGAAGATACAAAATCACACCCCAATATTGCAAAAAGAATGACAATTTTGTAAAAATGTTAAAAAATATTCTTGAGTTGAACAGAAAAAAAGGAAGATACCAGCTTACGTTGAAACTTAAGTTTCTAATTTATACCGTTCATTTTAACATAGAAGTGTAAAATACTAACCATCATTAATTAGGGAATCTTTTATTCAGGTTTGGATTTTTGATATCAGTTATTTTTGTAAAATAGCCAAACTGCATAACAGAAAAATAATACGTAATGTATTAAGAACATGGCCTGTTTTTGGCCATTACTGTAGATGAACAGCTGACAAAAAAGTTATAATTTATTAACCATGTCAAATGTATGTAGAAGTGTTTTGTTTTATACAAAAATTAAGTGTTAAAATATATCTAGGGTTATAGTTAAAATAATAAAATTATCCAGCGTTAACTTCTTTCCTCACAGGCTTATGTGATAACATTGTTTTTCCATTATCATTAAATTCAAATGCTCAGTCTATTGTTGAAATATCTGTTTATTGTTACCATCATATAACAATTGCATTCATTATTAGTATAGTAAGAGAGTTACGACATCAGCAAACTTACCTAAGGAGGTCCACTAACACCTTGCAATAGACAACAAATAGAAAAAAGTCGCATAACACCATTAGTGTTCAGTGCCTCTAGTACTTTCCTCGGGTGAGTAGAGGCTCCGGTCTCTCACTCACCAAGGAGCCTAATAATGTTAAAAGTTAAGTGACTGGCCATACAAGCTTGTCCAGATTTTTAGAAAATTATTAAAGCATCCATACGAATCTGCAATTGACTATATGAAAATTATTATGTACATTAAACAGGTACATACAGAATAAAATTAGCATCTGAATTTAATAATAACAGATAAATGATATTGTCATTGAAAAGTATTATTTTTACGGCTTGTTTGTAACGTCTTAAAAGACTAATTTTGAGAAAGTTGTGCCATTAATATTTTTGCACCGTCTAACCTGATTTTCAATATTAATATTGCTTCATACTGGAGAATTTTAACAAGAAGCAGATCATGCTAAGGGTATATTTTTAATTTTGGTAGAATCAAATTTTTGGATGAAATAATGTACCATGTATCTTTCATTCTCGAGAAAATTACTTAATGACTCTTGATTTTTGATTCTCAAGAAGTAAGTTGATTGCCATAGAAGGTACCATCTCACTGTAGAATAGTTTTATTATTTTATATCTACTTATTGTTTAAGGAACAAAACCTGAGTACAAACAATTAATTAGCAATTTAAATTGGCTTTGTCAAATAATCATTATGGAAAGTGTAAAAAAAATTGCACAATCTATTTTGTAAATGAATTTAACTGTAAAATGTTAAGCTTCTGTACATTTCTATCAAAATGTAATTCAATTAACAATACACTTCACTATTTGCACACCAAATTACTGGTTTATTTCCCTACCTAAGAACTATAACCTCACAGTAAGAACTAATCTGAAGTTATTTTAAGCAAACTTAACTATCAATTTCACATGGTTTGTATTCAACTAGTGGAGTTCCAACTGCTCAGTTGTGCATTAGAACCTTGGATCTTGCACTCTGCTCCAAAGGTTCCATGCCAACTCACAATAAAACTAATGCTCTTACTTATGATTTTTATTACTTCCTCATTAGGACTTTCAGGGAAAAATACAAGAAGATGGAATACAAACCTTTTGAAATTGTGGTTGAAGGAATAATTAATATTTTATAAATTATTGTTAAAGCAATAGACTTCTTAATCAGCTCTTTTGAGTGTCATTATTAGAAATATCATTAAACGTATATAGTTTCATAGCTAATTGATAAATTTTTCTCTATTTGGTGACTGTTAAATACTGGTTCGCTTTATTTTAAGAGTAATTTTTTTGTTTTATATATGTATATTTATAAAAAAAAGGACGTTCAAGGTGTGTTTGTAGGGAACCGTTCCCGGTAAAGAGAGGAATCAATTGGCTAATTTATGAGATACATAGAAAGATTGTTCTTCAGTTGTAGACAATAATTCTTTATTTACATGTTCTTCAAGAACAGTGTGAGCGTCATAAATACAAGTTTTACAATGTTGTAGAAGGTTGCGATTTGCTTGTATATTTTGTTGATTGTAATGTCATCCACAGATTGTGAATTCTGATATAGTGTAGAATGGGTTGGCTAGTAGCCAATTTTTCAGCTCTTCATGGAAACGTTGTCCTCCAATTGTCTTCAGCTTCAAGGGTAGGGCGTTCCACATTTTTCCTCCAGCGTAGCTTGGTTTTCTTTCTGTCAGTGAGCGGTGGTGGATAGGGAGGCAGTAGTTTGCTCCATGCTGGGTATTGTAGTGATGCATCTGACCTGCTGTTTTCAAAGGCTGTGGTGACTTTAGATGATGGTGTATTATTGTTTCCATAATATAGAGGTTTACCACTGTGAGAATGTTTAGGGTTTTGAACGATTCTCTACAGCTTTCTCTGGGCTGAAGCTCGGCCAGTATCCTTATGGCACGTTTTTGTATGATCAATAGTCGATCCAGATTGTGTTTTGTTGTAGCTCAGCTCCATAGCGCAGATGACTCAAATAGTGTGTGGTATGCAGTCTTTGCAGTGTCTGTGTTGGCTATCCACTTCATTCTTCGCACCATAAAGAGGCCTGTTATCTTCCGGTTCGGGTAGTCGACATGTGTTATCTTTCTGCCTTCCCATGTTTGTGCTGTCGGCCATGTTGGTTTTAATCCCATAAGAACAATGTTATTTTTTAACCAGATACACAATCAGTTATTTTAAACAGATTTTATCCAAACAAATTGCATTTGATCAAGAATGAAATTGCATGTTGGAATTGCTTTACAAATTCCTATTTAGTTTTAAAGAACAAAAATACAACAAATGTTAAGTTTGAAGTTTTTATTTTCACCAATTTATAAAAATAGGCGAATGCATTCAAAATATCAAAAGTAAACTCAATACACAATATGATAACATTTTTAATTAAACCTAAAATACAACTTTAGGTTACGACTGTCAGTCTGCAGCTTAGCCATTATGCCAGGATACCTCTGTGTCATGTTCTACATTTACTGATCTTATTTTTGAGAATATTTCAGAGCTATACAGTAGTTGTGTTAACCCATCCACACATGTACAATGGTACTAGCCCACACCCGTACACGTACAGTGGTAATAACCCACCCATTAAAATACATTGGTATTGATAATGTTTTAGTAGATAAATCAAAAACCGTTTATTTAGCTCCTGAATTGTTTTAAGATTATATAAAATAAATTACCTCTGTCAACAGTTCTAAATTTGTTGTGATGTGTATTACGATCGTTTCAGCATCTTTATGTCATCTTTAGACACAATACAAAAAAAGGCTTCAATGAACTTTATAAAACAAAAACCACCATTCATTCATTCAAGTTCATTGGCATGTGTTCGATGCCTTTTTTGGCATTGTGTCTGAAAATGGCATAAAGATGCTGAAACGATCGTAATACACACCACAACAAATTTAGAACTGTTGACATAAGTAATTTATTTTATATAAAGGATAAAGTTAAGCAAATATTTTCTGCAATTGTATTTTGTTGACCTCGTGGGCTTCACAGTGCACGGCGGAAGCTAAGGTCATTTGCCTGTCTGCATTGTCATCGTATGTTCCGATCACCTTGCGAGCGTGTGGAGGTGGCCAGTATTTTTTGCGTGTGGAGGTGGCCAGTATTTTTTAAACCATTCCAAATTTCAGGCAGTATGTTTTATGTCTTAGTTGTCTCTTGGCTTGTGTTAGTTGAATTAAGATTTCCATAGATGTTACGGTAGTGTTGGCTTTTGTTTGTTGTTATAATAATGTAACATGGTTATTGTAGCTCTGATCAGGGATTATGGTTCAAGCCAAATGATTATAAATGAAATGAAAATAAATTCTATTCCCCAAACACTCAAATGTATACATCAGTAAAGTAAATGATATGTTCAACATAATAAATAATATACAGTACAAGTAAACGTCACACAATACAAATTTATTACAATACAAGTACAATACAAAAGAATCAATTCTTTTGTGAATCCCTCTGGTCTGAGGAAGGTGAGCGTGGTTCACCGAAATCGATCACCATAATATTTGTGCATTTTGTACTTGTATTGTAATATATCTGTGCTTATATTATAATAAATTTGTGTTGTGTGACGTTTACTTGTACTGTATATGTACCAACGCGTATTATGCTAATTAAAAAGCTAAACATAATAATACAAAAATACATTTGAATAAAGGACCACATGGTGTATCCGAGCAGAAAGTATGGCAGGATCTACCCCCTTAATATGTAATAATGATGGCAGCGTATATGGAATACCGCTACTCCTCAGAGTTGCACTAAAGCCTTACTGGGCAAGTGTATGTTCATCTTAATTTTAGAATATGCAAAACAAATGCAGAGCTGTAGCTGATATGTTGTTAATCCTACATAAAACAAAGGCCAACCCGATCTAATCTAAATAGGTCTCAAGAGTCATGATTTGATCAAGCACAGGTACTGTGACCATCATTTTTTAAATCATCCTCCGAGGTGGCGGCCACACTTGCATTGCTGCCATCAACAAAAGGAGCATCTGCCAAACATATTTGCAAAGTGTCCTGCAAATTCAGCTATGGCTTGATAAAATTATGGTCTTGATTCACGCATTTGAGACCAATTTGTATACTCAACTTTGTACACAACAATTGACCACTGCTGAATTTCATGTCATAAACCAAACCATTAGCCTCCTTCATAAACAAACCGGTTAAAATATATATTGTCTTAAAAGTGGTAAGTTTACCTTAATCATCAGAGATTTAGTTAAGGTTAAGCATACTACTCTCAACCACTTAGGGTTGTATAATAATAAATAATTGTAGAGTATCTGGCAACCCAAGAAATCAATGGCTACATACTCCTTGTATCAACTTTTTCATGGACTTAGACTTAAAAAGAAGATGATTGTAGCTGAAGTTTAATTAAACTCGAGGTATATAAAATCGACTTGAGCACAATTGGTGAATACCGTTAGTATATATTATCAGAGATCAAGTAATTATATGTTTGGTATGTAATATTATTCATACATAATCAGATTAGTAACAGTTAACCTTCTATTAGTACATTGTCAATCAGTGGCTTCAATCTGTAGGTCTACACAATAATCTTTAAGCCAAATGCTAACTGTACTGTCTGTTGCCTATATTTAAAATCGGTTATCGTTCTTTAAAATATGCCTGATAAAACTCTTCTTTAGAGCATACGAGTAGACTCATCCATGTTTACTACCCATGTCTCAGTTTAAACAAGTTAGATATGACCTTACAAAGTAATTTACCACTATTGAAGAACAGAGATTGGGATACCTTCGTGTTAATTACCCTTGGAGGAGTCACGCTCTTTGATCGTCATCAATAATTGGTCGGTAGCGAAGTTGGTTCAATCCCAGCTTCATAAGCTAAAGGTTCTCAGTTCGATCCCAATCAGAGTCATAACACATTTTGAGAAGGATCAGCTGATAACCACCGGCTGTTCATTTGTCATTGGGCTATTAATTAATGACACTTCCTAAGGAATAGTCGGCCTTAGTTTGTAACAATGACTACATTCACTCATTCGAAATACATATTCGCCCATATCTTGACGATCGGCGTCTTATGAATAAATAAAAAAAAATAAAATACCCCAACTGGAGAGTTTCTGGATTGAGAATTAGAAAAGTAAGTACACTTTTCCGAGTACTCATGAATCAGGTACATTGTGGGAAAAAGACACTGGAGAAGTGATACCTAAGCAAAAATCAGTCAGCCCTAAGATCCATGGATTCCTCATTATACACGCAGATTTGTGGAGGGAACAATAACAGAATTATTAAAATTCTTCAGCTTACACCAAATCACTTTAGTATTACTAAAAATTATGACTTTAACACAAGAAAGATCTATAGCCTCCTTGAAACTTTTATAATAAGTGTGTAAAAAACATAGTCAGTCCTCTAACAGCCCTACTCAACGATTATTTTCAGTCTGGAATATTCCCAAATGCATTGAAAAAGGCTAAAGTTGTACCAATTTTCAAAAAAGATGACTCACACTTAATAAATAATTACCGCCCTATCTCGATTCTCCTAGATTTTAGCAAGATTTTTGAAAAACTTTCTCATTCAATTCTCAAAATTTCTAGAGAAATACAATCTGCTTTCGAATGACCAATTTGGGTTCCGGACAGGAAAGTCCACAACGGACGCAGTAATGAGTCTCGTTGACTCAATTTTTGAAGGTATTGAGAATAAGGAACATACACTCAGTGCATTTTTCGATCTCTCAAAAGCCTTCGATTGTGTGGATAATCAAATTCTGTTTAAAAAATTCAAACACTATGGAGTCCGAGGAGTGCCACTAGTGTGGCTTGACTCGTACCTCAACAACAGAACACAATATGTCAGCATCTCAGTTCATTCATCTCCAAATTTAAAGCTGAAGTATAGGGTCCCACAGGGATCTATAGTCAGTCCACTATTGTTTCTTATTTACGTTAATTACGTTGGCTCGGCTTTACAATGTGGACATTTAGTCCAGTACGCCGATGACATGACTCTCCTCTACGAATCAGTTTCAACCCAACTCTTGGAAATGCAAAGGTTTCTTGATTTGAACTGTTGCGTCCAACAGTTGAGAAAATTAAAATTCAATATTCAAAAACAAATTATTTTCAATTCTGCTTGAGACCCGAGGCCTTAGTAAATAAGTCCAGTGGTAATGACAGACAACACCGTCTTACAGGAGGTTGAGTCAGCAAAGTTCCTTGGGATATACTTTGATCAAAGTTTGACGTGGACTAGCCATGTGGACCATGTCTGTGTCAAAGTTTCGTCAAGCGTTTACGCCCTGAGATAACTGTCAATGTTTTGTCCAACTCAAGTTCTTCTCAAGGCCTACTTTGATCTAATTCATTCCCACCTTACCTATGAAATCTCAGTATGGGGTGGATGCTCGAGCACTCAATTCCTCCGAATTTTCAGACTGCAAAAAAGCAGTACGTATTATATCAAAACTGAATTCTAGAGAGTCGTGTAAACCAGCCTTTATTGAGCTGATATTACTAACACTGCCCTGTCTCCACATCCTTGAAACTATTCTCCTCTATAAGACCAAGTGTCACCTTATGTGAGGTAGTGACATACATACGTAAGGAACCAGAGACAGGGACGGTTACAGAATTGGACAGCACAGAACGGCGATATACGAGCGCTTACCGTCGCAGGCGGGTGTTACGTTTATCAACAGCTTACCTGACTCAATGAAAAATGTTCCAGTGCCCCAGGCATTAAAAGTCAGACTGAAAAGTTTCTTGACTCAAAAGGCCTTCTATTCGGTAGGGAAGTTCCTCCAATACAACTAGGAGAGCTATTCTCGGCTCGGAGTTGGGACGGAAATTGCCAGAGTATGAATGAAGGTGTGAATGAATATTGGAAATGTATGTGGGAATGAGTGGAGTGTTTCAAGTTTCATGTTTATATTTATCTAGTTTTATTCTTACCACAATATTGTGTATACAACAATCTGTTGTCAAACAGAAATAAAGATATATTATTATAGCTCTGAAGAATTGCAAGTAATCACTAACCTTGAAAATGTTGTGTAATATTTTCCCCTAATAACCATCCTAGACTGACAACTCACTGATAAACCATTCTTTGAATGATAATTGTTAGTAGACTGTGATAACTGGATTATGCAAAATCAGTTACTGCCCATAGGACCCACGAAGATGCAACCAATGTTATATTATCAATAACACATTTGCAATAGTTTTATGTTTGGATGGTGGAGGTGTTCATTTTCAAAGTCAGTTGTATTTACAGACCTACGTTTAAAACTGGATAGTAAATATCTTCCTGCGCCCTAAGATCAAATTAATATATACATCAAATTAATTTAAGCCACGTCGAAAATGTTATTCGTATATGGAGCTACAAACACTAAGGTAGGTTGAAGTCTCTAACAATAAGTACTGTACATGGACATTTTCAAAAGCATCACAGTGGGAACCATACTGAGACGAAGAATGAGCAAACAGTACATAAATGCCACCAGAAGATGTCAGCCGTCCAATTTATCTGTTAAAAACTGTGCCACTTCGTATTAAGTACCTGACAACCCAACGTAGTACAAATATAATATAATAATACTAAAACCATTATACACCCTTTAAAAATGTTTGGTAACTAACATTTATGTAATGTTTTTTACCAAAATAACATTTATTACCAAAAAACATTAATTACCAAAGTAATGAACATTTATAATGGTCATAAACTAATATGATATGAGTTTATGTTTATGCAAAGATTCTGCATGGAATCTAATTGAGACTTAAATTTGTGGAAAACCCCTAACCTAACCTGCAACGTAATGTCAAGTTGCTTATCTAAATAATAAACTAGCAGACACATCGTAGCAGTAAATAAATAGTTTATTAAATCTGGGAGTTGAAAGGGATGTGTGTTTACTATTTCTGTATTTTCTTATATAAAATTATAGTCATTTAATCAAATACAATTATTTAGAAAAATGTCTGTTGGTAGAGTAAAAACAAAATTGGATAAATCAGGTGGTAAGTAAATAAGGATATACAATGTAATATATCACCATTGATTTTATAGGCGTATATAATCAAGGATATTACTTACTGTAGCTCAATGACTTAGTATCTAAAGTAGGTTGATTAATTCTGATAAAAGGACGTTCCTACATTTTATTTCCATTGAAATTTTAAAAATCATTTGAAAAAGGGTTAACCTGAATTAAATTTGTATAGGCCTATGTAAAACCACTTGTAATTCTGAGTACATTATATTTATATTCTCTTGGACCTCCTATAAGTTAACCCGCTAATTGATTATCTATATGCTTAAAATTAACTGTTTATTTAGTCTGGGATATAACTATGTTAAAAAAAGTATGGATTATAACTATGGTAATTGTAAATTATTATTATTTATGCTTTATAGGTTGCAGTATGATATGGTTACGATTTTTAATTTTTCTTGGATAAATCAAATCCATTTTTGATTGTGGCTAGGACTTATATTTAATTGGTATTTGATTCTAAATATATGAGAGAAATCTACATTAGTGGAACCCTTGATTAGAGGCCTACCAAATTAAATACAAAAGTGTTTCTGAAGTGGGGTTTAAAATATATAGGTAATTAAAATAAGTAGTTTCTTGCCACCTAACAACATTTAAAAAATGCCTAAAATGGGTCAAGCATTGGCAATATTGGATCTTTTCTGTTATGTGTCAGCAATCCCAAAATATTTTCTATAACGTAGTAATGAAAGAATACCTCATACCTTTATTCTGGAGGCCATTAGGCGGCAATATCACTGATAATTTGCTGAAATAAGTCTTTATCTTTATTCCGCCGACACCACAAAAATTCACATAAATATGAGTCTATCATAGAGCGCCGCGTACCGCACTGAACTTTATTCCGGTGTTTTGCAAAACGCCAGTTACTTTCTACCGTTTGTGTGTGGGCACCTGACTCTGGGTCTACAAAATTGTATTTATGAGTGACAGTAAAATGTTCATAACCGTGTTTGTACAATTGTTTATATGCTTTCCATTCATCTGAAATGATTGTGGTTCCACTTCGAATGTAGTTTTTAATTATGGGAAATAATTGTGCGGCTGATCTATTTTCCACGGCAACCAAGAAACATTCTTTAATTTCCCTACAAATTCCACCAAAAACCCACTGTTCTGGAATAAGACGGCCAACGTTATTCTTCCGGTGAGCAAACAAACTTTCGTCAATTTCAACCGTTAGGCCAGGTCCGCCATTAACAATAGGGTTTTTTAGCTAGTGACTCGCAGTAACTTCACGCATATAATTGTTCCAGTCCACCGCAGTTCCATGATTTATACCAAGTTCTTTTTCGCAGAATTTTATCGATGTCAATTCTTGTGACCAGCAATATATGAAAAACAGAACAGTGCGAAAAGGTAACTTTGAGCCGGTAAAATATGTATCTTGGGGCAATTGTTTGTACTCGCGGCACGTTGTTTTATTACAAACCCAACGGAATCGATTTTCTAAATATAATTTCATTTCATGTCCGTTCGCACATTTACGTGGATTGTGTAACAATCCTTTTTGCTGGAAAAACAACACAGCGTCTTCTTCATTTTTAACACTTTCAACCAACCGAATGAAATTCATTACACAGCACTAAACACGATTAGACACTAACACGATTAAACTGGACAACAATACACGGACGGGCAATAGCACGAACTGAGTGAACCAGTGCTGTGGCTCCGTTGTTGCGCCGCCCCACTCTGTTATCTCGTCCAGCTGGCAAAGTCCAACCGATGATAACTAATGTTGGCTATTTTTATTATCTAAAAATACTTATTCGACCATCATAAAGTGAATTCCGCTCTGTTTTTGGTCAAGGTAAACTAATAGAAAATATTTTGGGATTGCTGACACATAACGGAAAAGATCCGCAATATTTTCACAAAGATGCTTTTTACTCTACAGATTTTACCAAAAACATTTGAAAAAACCAATAGGGTCTATTACATCTTGTAGTATTTTGACATATTTCTGTTAATTTAAATGATTTTAATCGTCTTTTTTAAATTCAGTGTTTTTTTTTATACTGAATATGAAAACTATTTTGATCTATAACAATTAGGCCTATTTTTTAATATATAGTAGAAAAACTACTTTCGTAGCGAATCACGATTAACAGCCACACGATCATTATAAACACCAACCACTAAACCTGATTTCACATAAATGTTTTCTTAGTTGGTATTCACTAGTAGGCTCTTCAAGGTACTGTCTTATTTGTGCATTCAAACGTTCTGTTTCTTCATCAATTTTTAAACGTGAAACTACAGTATAGGTTACGGTACACTATTTACAGTACACTATTAACAACGAAAAATATATTTCAAAAAGACCAAAATAATGTCATATATACAAATGATAACAACTAGAAATATGTACAAAAGTAATAACCACTAGCGAAGGAAAAATGGTAACATAATCACTTATGTGTAGTTAATAATACTATGCAAACTTAATACCTCACAGTCATGTGTAGGCTAGAGCAGTGACACTTCTCAACTGAGTATAACTATTAGAGCGGGGAAGGTACTGAGAGGGGGATACGCTCGCATCAGCCCTTTGTCAGATACGCAATATTTGGAAATGGCGCGTCAAAAGTTTTACGACTCTTAAGTGATCAAGGGTTAAAGAGTTTTTCTTACAGTTGGTTAATGGAAATACTCTGCACTTAGTAACATGAACACTGTACTGATAGTTACAGACTTGAATGAACGCCTATCATCCAGCGAACAGCCATGCATCACATGTAGTATCTTAAATAATGAAGGCGTTTTTATGTTTATTACGACAACTAACATATGTGACCTAAATAAATTTATGTAGTACACATTTAAAATTAAACACAAACTAATATTTTACAGTTTTGTATACTTTATAAACGTACAAAACGTTTCATTGCGAATTAAAATAAAGCACTTTTTATGTATTTAAACTGTAAACCTTTGTTGTATGTTTATTTGGAACTGAAATGTTCACGTAATGTTCCTTGATAAACACATTAAGTTATTTTTAAGTAATCTTATAATATTCAATTGTTATGCTAACATGACGTGTTATTTAACATAGTAGACTACGGAGTTTTTTCATGGCACGATATAATAATATAGATATAAAAATGTTCCGTGGAAAAATAAGTAGTATTTGTTTTACAAGGTTGATTTTCACAAATTAATTAAAAAACAATCAGTGATTCGTTAAACAATTTGTCAATTTAAAAAAGTGTTGCTATCTGTAACAAAAAAATGCCTTATATAGAAAATATTTAATAAAGGCGTCATTATCATGCGACTTAATAGCCCAGTGTGCTCGCTACATAACGGCCTGTAGAACGCCTGGGAAAAAGGATTAGGCAAGGGGTCGCGTTCGTTCATGTCTGTAACTGTCAGTACATGTCTTTGTAGGTGGGTTAGTTTACGTTAAAGAAAACAAAAACTATTTATAATCTGTATTAATTGCAGTTGTTTGTTACAACTTTTTCAATGAAATTTATACATTTTCATTATATTCCAGAGATGGTAAAAAACATTTAAATAGCTTCTGTTCTCAATTTTGAGGTTAAGTGGTAGAGAGGATTCTATAGCCCCAACTTCACCTCTAAATAAAGACTTTCATTCTATTTAATTTCTCAATTCAAGATTTTTAATTGTAGTTCTTTTAGATAAAGTATATATTCTTCTTAATTATGCTTCAAATCTGTAATTGTAATACAGTAGATGTTTTAGAACTTTGATGGAGATAATATATTATAAATTTGTTTAGGGATTTATTTTTGTAATTTTGTTAATAAAATACAATGTTTACATTTTTTATTTGTATTTTAATAGTAACGTTCATTTGCTTTTGCGCTTTCAATTATTTAGATAAATTGAAAGAAGGATCCTTCTATCAGGCTTTACCTTGGAGGCCCTATTTTGTTTTCTTGAATGATTTAATGGTCCATTTCACTAGTTAATGTAGCCAAAGTTGTCTTCAGGTAATGTAATTTATTGCTCTTGATTCAGTATTTTGGTAGTTTTAAGTTTGAGGGTTTGTTTGATTTTTGTTATACAGAAATGAATGAGAAGACAGCAACTTGTGTTTTTAAAGTAATTTTTTCTATAACATTGTAAACTATTGTTTTACTTCAAGAAAATAAATAACTAGTCTATTGTATGTTCACCAAAGTAACGGCCAGCAGGACTAGGTCTGGTTGAATAAATAAGAAGTGGTTTCTTGGGGAATGATTTTTAATTAATATTAACCAATTATTAGTTTATGTTCGGTGTAAAAAACCATGTGAAATGAAAAACACATCCCTGAGATATGACGTCACAGAGTTTTGGCTGGAAGTTAAGTGGGCCCAGGCTCAGTGTGATGTCATGATCAGCTAGTATACACATTCAAAAATACCGTTACTATTTGAAATAAAGTGCCAGATACCTCGAATTATTACTACAATCCAGTACTTTAAAATTTGATTTTTAGTTTGTCTACAGCTCTCTATGCTGCACATTTTGTTTTACATCTGACACTATTTTTTTATTAAATTGGAATGAATATTGAAAAAGCATTGTGTTTTAGCCATTTTGTAAACAAATTTATCAACTTACTTCAGACAGTTTACAGATCATATTTATTTGTTTACGAGCATCTTCAATTTTACTTGATTATTATAATTAAGTGGTATAGTTAAGTATTGACTTTTTTCTAAATGAGTAACACAATTATTAGAGTAACTAATAAATATTATAAGGATCTGTAATTTTTTACATATGCGCCCCCCTAGTGATTGGGAGAAAATTACACCAGAAATAAATTGCATGATCCTCTCTGAAGGCTCTTTATGCAGCTGATATAACTTTGTGTGTATTTTAAGGCGAAGATGAATGTACACAAGTGTGGATGACCTGTCTAAGTCAGACTGGTTACTAACTGAGTTCGGCTGTTCCTCAGAAAGGGCCATATTAATAGCCCAAATAGCCAGGGAAACTAAGAGACCTATAGCTTTACATGGAATCCACGTAGTATTGATCTATTTTTAACTAATGGACAAGCCTAATTAGTACTCAGTTAGGCTCCTCTTTAAAACATCCAAACACTAACTACCACCCAACATGGACACCTCAGATGTCTTTAGTAATGTCCACGCAATTGAGCAGACACCATGTCGGTATTAACCTCTTGCCTACAATCTCCACAACACTTTTTAACAGCAGTGCACCACTAGTGCCAACTATAAATGAATCTGAAGTCTATAAATGACACCACAAAATAAGGGAAATCCGACAGGTGGAAATTATAAATGCCATTACCTTCTAACTAAACATCATTGCATTATTCCAACAGTAGTCTATACTCACAGATGTGCTTTTTGCCAATGTCTGAAGAATAAATATGTACGAACTGTTGGGGTATTTCTGTTAAAAATCATCAAAATATATTGTCTTTTACAGAGATAATTGCGTATAGTGAATTAGCAATTAGAAACAATGCTGCAATTGTTGAATATTGTCGAACCTCAATGGCTGCTTTGTCTGGTGGGACATCTGGTCTTCTAGGATTGACTGGGTTTTATGGCTTCGGCTTCTACATGTTTGCAGTATTGGGTTTATGGGTAAGTAGCCGTAAATTTATTATTCTCATATTTTCTAATCACACTAGCCTATTTTATTATTTCATTAGTGATACATTGTTGCGATGTCTGGAAATCCGAATTTGCACCATAAACACTTCTGTAATAGGATTTTTGTTTCAGGTTTCCAGTTGTTATAATTTTTTGTCTATTAAAGTTGATCTTTGGATTGTGTTAATGTAAAACCTTTGGGAAATTCATATTATGTATTATTTTGAGGCCAAAGTATGTAAAAATTGTATTCTAGAGACCACATATTATGTTGATATTGAATCCAGAGAGAACTGGAGACTAAGGATAGCAACAATCCCACCACCAACAAAAATCGTCTGATACACCGATGGTTCTGTCATTGAGGGTGGGGCTGGGTATGGGGCCCACAATCCCTCTACTCTACTCTACTCTTTGTGTGGGGTAACAAAGAGGATGGATCTCCTTGCAAAAAGGGAGTGATGACCCAATTTGTAGAGCTTGAACCAGTATATAGCATTGGACTTACCACTGTCGTGATAGAAATACTTACCTTGGTGAGAAATCGTCATCAAAGCAAAGTTAGTGGTTTCACGACCAAGTCTATGAAAAATCTATGGTGATTGGAGCCATCTTCACGCTGACCAAATCACTCACTATCATGCATTGTAATGACATCAGAATGGAATACTAGTTATCAGAGAAGAAACCAGTTGCTGATTTTGTGGTGAGACTCGTGAGTATGCCGAAGACCTTTTGACTGAGTGCAAAGCTCTGTAGCTAGGAGAAGGAGAATTTTCTGGGTTGAGCTTACTGAGGAAAGAATGGTGGCTAGTCTGGGGAAAAATATTTTAGAACTTGTCAAGCCGCTCAGAATAGGTACCCCATTCTAGTAGACAACAGGGTAGTACAATAAACCCAAAGTGCAATGTAGGAATGGACTCAAAGCTCACCTTCCCCTCAACAAACTAAAATATACGTAAGACAAATGTTGTTTAGACTAGGGATCTGCTTACTAAGCTGATTTTCAATTTACAACCTGAATTTAAACTCATTAACACATTCGCTGCTGAAAAAATATGTTAAAAACATGCCAGAAACTAAAATAATATTTTGTAATAAAACAATACCTTATATAGTCAGGAAACAGGGTTGATACACCAAATCCAGTTTATGGCCTCAATTCTGGTAGATCGGGGCTTCCGAAGTGATCGTCCGCCGGCGGTGGAGCCGCACATCGCAACGAAACCCATGCGCGCCGCGAGACGCTGCCGCAATTAGTCGCGGCAGGTCACATTCCTGAAGTTTAAATACGCCATACAGGCGTATCATTTCCGATATCAGAATCATCAGATTCATAAGAATCAGAGTCATCTGAAGCATTTCCCATTATCTGATGTTGGATTGGGTCATCAACTTCACCATCACTGTCGGCAGGACAAAGTCAGGAGCCGAAGATGGCCCAGGAGTTGGTTGAAACATTGCAGAAAAGAATAAAACGCACTATACAAATATATTTACAATATAACACAAATCACAATACAATATAACACAACACGATACTAATGTTTCACTATTATACACAAAAATAAAATGGTAAAACTCCGATGCAAGCCAACTGGCTCAAAATGGCGCGATCCACGAACGGCGAACACCGAAACGTGACGCAAGACACAGGCAACAATGCAGCGCAAATCCGACCGTTATACGGCAAGTGGCTAGACCACACTGAATTCCACAAACAAGCATTGCTTCGTCAACCGCCGGCAACAGTTCCGCTGCGCGCGCAGGCACGCTAACCCCCGCCAACTGGCTCAAAATGGCGCGATCCACGAACGAAGAACAAGGAAATGTGACGCGAGAAACAGGCTATAATGCGGCGCAAATCCGACCCTTCTAAGCCAAAGGGCTAGACGACACTGAAGCGTACAAGCCGGTATTGATCCGTCCACCGCCTGCGACCTATCCGCTGCTCGCGCAAGCACTGCTATCACCCGCGGGCGTGTGACCCGCACTCAATGTGTTAAATCCTGCTGTGATTCATGTAACATACTAGAAGAAATTTCTTTCAGCAGCTTGATATGATTCTGGAGGCTGTTACTTTCAACACAGATGCCACAACTTTGGAGCGAAAGTTGCAACCTCAACCCTGAAGATATCCTACGTTTATGAGAGTAGACTATTTCGCTATATTTTGTTAACCATTAATGTAAATAGTTTTTAAGTGTAATTGGGACAGGCCCAATATGTTCTTTACAATTAAAAAGTTTTGATTTATTGTTTCGCATTATGTAAATAATGTATCAAGTTTTATTTGCTGAGAAATAACTATTAACAATACTTCTGAAGATATCTGCATCTAGGTGTGATCTGTGTATACCTATCAAGATCTAACTTAATCTGTCATCAGTTAGATTCCCTTCATTACTTCTCAAATGTGATTGAAATTAACTTTTTTATTAAGAGCACCAGTCTTTGAATTTCTCTTGTCCAATGAACCACATCAGTGAAATATTTCACAAATGTGCGGTCTTACAAAATCTGCAGCCCTCGTGATACAGAGGCGACGAAACGGTTCCTAAACTTGGTAAGACTTGTCTCTAAAACATGGTTACTGACATTTGTATTGAGACAAGTCTCACTGTGTGTAGGCCGCTTTAAATTTTGCTTGAGTGTTTGAGAGAACTTTTTAATGTCTTAGGTTTTAATGAATTATTGATATTGTATTTAATAGTAATGACTTTCTCTTTTTTGTAATAGTATGAAAAGCCATACACTTTTATCACTTTATTTTATATGAACTAGGATCAACATATTTTATGAAAATAACAGTGTTTTGCTTGTTTTAGGGTTTGCTGCTTATGAAAGCGGGTCCCCAATGGAAAAAATACTTTGTAAATAGGCGAACTTTACTCACAAATGGCTTCTTCGGTGGTTTATTTGTATCCTTTACAACATTAATATGCAGTATATTAGTTTTCCTTGATTGTTGTGGCCATTGACTATCTCCTTAAGATTGCCGGCGTGGTGGCTAAGGCTTCGGACTGCAGAGGGCAAGTTCCAAAGTTCAAATCCTCACTGAGCCAGCAGTTGTTACGTCACTCGTTGAATAAAGTTCACGCACAGGCTTGCAAGCCTATGTGAACTGGTGAGTGAAGTTAAAAAAATAAATAATCAACTTTGGTTGTCTCAATACTATATTTCATCATCAAACTCAGTATTGTTGGGACGTGCATAGCCAGAGTTCAATAATTAAACAATTCTGTTTTAAATTTACTATTAAATGTAACTAAAATCAGGTACAGTATGTATAATACCATTGATTTTATACACAAATAGATTTCCCATCCAATGTTAAATTTTGAGTCTCAAAATATCAGCTGTTTTTGTGGTCCATTGTGGAGCGCTAGTGTAGTCCCATGTAAATGTAATGCAGTTTAAACCAGCTGTGGTTGCAGGCCTCACAAACTAACAAAATTACTGGCACAGATATTCCTATTAGATGGTTTATCTATTGTAGGTTTATATAATCAATGATAATACTAAAACCCTCCATAAAATATTTTATTTTATGCAATTTTTAACTGCAAATAACTGTAATGTATGAATAAGAGTGTTAAGAAAAAGAAAAGTAAAAAATCGGCAAATGCTCTTATCTATGAGAGAAAATGGTTGCCAACATTCTAACAAATCATGTGTCGACTCTGTGTTGGTGCTTTAAAGTATCAAAAGTAATCCAAGTCTTTTTATATTAAAATAAACATTTGCTAGTGGTTGGTTTGCCACACAATAACTTGTGACATCACCAACTTGACTTAGCAGTAGCAATAAACAACTTTGTGCACACCCCTATACTATGCAGTGATGAATTAATTATTAATATTCTCCTTTATTCATGGTTTAACTTTCTAATATTATATTACTTTTTACAATATGATCTTTCAATTGATTTGTCAGCAATTTGCTTATGTACTGTACACAATAATAACATGGATATTTGATACACAAATACAAAACTTTTAAAATCATACCTTGATTATTACATCTTTTATAAGTAATACAGACTTATAAGTGTAATACGAGACTCCTCTCTCATATATCCTTATTGTTAGTAAATATGTGAAAATAAGTGTACACAGATCTAACATTCCTCTCCATCAAGCAATAAATAATCTGAATTGAAACTGTACTTTGTTAAAACCTTAAAAGTTTAGAGAGCTTTGTTTGAAAGATGTTGTTTATTTGTGGTTACTGGTTAGTAAAATATATTTTAGTGTAAGAATTGTGTCCCTTGCAATTAGTGAAGCTAAGGTGCTGTATGTAATTTAATCAAACTGCCCACAGAAGACCTACATTTCTACAAGTGTATCATTTTACACTCTACAGAATAGACATTTAAAGGTATTCCATGTAGAGCGTGGTCACCCTAAATGTCTTTGTTCTCATTCATGTACATCATGTAATTTCCGTGCATCAAATCTTGTTTGATCACAGATGGTTGACCTGAACAATTTTTGTCATAATAATTTTCATGACCACCACAAGTGATAGAGAAAAAAAATAACGTTAATAGTGTTTGTTAATCTGGAAAAAGGTAATGTCAACTAAAAGGTCCTGTTCTGAATCCTTTATCAAACGGGTATTATCTTAAGTGAGTGAAGATTGTATATATCATCTTTAGATATATAACTCTTACAATTGTGAAATCGGAGTAATCTGTAGTGGTAGAAAAGTAAAAGAAGCCCATATACAAAAACGTTTATGACAAGGATGCTGACAGTCCCTATCCTTTTCAATCTGTGTATATGTACAGAAGGTTATTTAAAATGTAAGAGAAAAAATAAAATATGTGTAACAATTCATGGCGAAAAGATAGATATGTTGAGGTTTGTGTTTGTGGGAACTTAATACTAGACTTCTTTATTAACTGAAACATTTTTATCGAGAAAAAAACACAGAACGTCTCTGGTATGTTTTCAGGAAGGAATGTAAATAAGTAAGTTATAAACACACTACTTGGACCAATTGAAACATATCCTAGTGATATCTCTTTTTATTTGCTTGAGATTTCAAATAGGCAAGGACCGATCTGGACCAAATATCATATTTATTATAGCGGATTGGTTTAATACCTGAATGGATACTTGGACCAACTAAAATCTAGGTTGTATAAAATATTCCTGAATATAGTTTGTTTTATTTAATTTTTAAATCGTACACGAAAAACATATACTAAAATATGCATAGATTAAAATAAATGCAGCTTCTAAAACGTGTCACTTTTAGTGTCAGTTAATATCAAGCAATTTCATTATGAATACAGCTACATTTATATACGAGGCATGTTTTTAAAGTAAGTACCGTTTTAGAATGAAACAAGAATTAGTTGACTTTTACTAACAAAATTATTTTAATATAAAAACCTGTTAAATTCTTTTTTAACATAATTTCCATTAGTATTGAGGCACATGTCATATTGTATAATCAGCTTTTATAAAACTTTCTTAAAGAAATCTGACGCCTGACTGGACACCCACTGGCAGCTTGATCGTTTTGACGTTGTCATGGTATTGACCTCCCAAATACTCGTTGTGTCTTTTCCATAAACTTCACAGAACTACCATTGAATGTCAGCTGCATTTAGCGCCTTTAGCATTAAGGAAACATATCACAGTCGGTGGCATTTTCAATAGAAGGAAGCATTTTAAACACTGATAAAGAACCTTAAACACTGTTGAATGGATCTGTAATGGTGGATGTGGCTTGCTGACATTTAGTGGTACACAACGTGCATGCGCTGAACGCTGATCACATCGCTACAACGGGGGAATTCCAAAATGATACTTACTTTAAAATAATGCCGTGTATGTGTAGTTTTATAGTTATACTGTTGCTATGTACTATCTTTAATTTAATTTCCTGCTAGTGATCCTTAACAGAATTTTCAGACATATGTGTTATTTTGGACGTATCCTTTTACCATGAACAACCTGTAAATTTAATAATTAATTAGATTAATTATTTTAAAAATAAATAATGATGTTGTAAATAGATGAAGTCCTCACGGCTTTTTACTTCTTTTAATCAGCAGCATTTTCCAATTTTTGTATTAGGCCTGCTTTGCACAGAGTCCTATCCATCCCATCTTGTTTCTTCCAATATTCTAGTCCAATCCTCACCTCTTCTTTTCACTCCTCTCATTCCACCAATTCATCCATATCTAGGTCTTCCTCTTGGCTTATATCCCTCCATAGTTCTATCAACCAACTTAATTGGTAATTTTTGTTCCCCCATCCTTGTGACATGCCCAAACCATCGTAGTCTATCTAGTTCAGTCCTCTCTAGGAGTGGTTCTTCTCCCACATACACTCTAATGATCTCATTTCTTATCCAGACTCTTTTGTTCACTCCCAGACTGCTCCTCAAAAACATCATTTTACAAGCCTGTACTTTAATCCTTCCTTCCCATTGTCCACGTCTCTGAACCATATGTTAATATCAGTACAAAATAGATCTTTTACAGAACAGTTTTGCATCTTAAAGGCACATATCTACTTTTCACGAGTCCTCCACTTTTCCTCAAGAATGCTCATGCTTATCTTCCTCTCTCATTTACTCCTTTTCCAACCTCCCATCTTCCTGTATCAATCTTCTAAGGTACATGAAGCAATCTACATTCTATAATCCTTACTATCCTAGTGTCAGTTCTACTTTCTCTCTCCCCTCCATTCTTGTAATCATTATCTTCTTGCAAACGCCATAGCTTTCATCTTCCGCTCTCCAATCTTTCTTGCCACACCCTCCATTACATAAACTATCACTACAATAAATAGCAATGGTGTTAAAGCGCCCCCCCCCCTACCTCAATCTGCCTCTTTGCTTCAACCACTCTGATATCTCTCCACCAATCCCCACACTGCTTTCGTTTTCCTCATACATTTCCCTAACTCTGTCCACTATGCCATTTTCCACTCGGTTTTGTCTCAATCTCTTCCACACCTTCCATCAACTTGTGCTATCTCGTATGCCTTCTTCATATCCAAGAAGGCCATTACCAAATATAATTGTAATATTGGTAATTGTTCCATGGAAAGAGATAAGGAATACATTTTGAAAAGGATCAGCTGATAACCATCGGCTGTTCATATGTCTTTGGGCTATTAATTAATGATACTTCTTAAGGAATAGTCGGCCTTAGTTTGTAACAATAACTACATTCGCTCAACAACACTCATTCGAAATCCATTTGTCACAACTCAAATCATACTAATTTGTTCTCAACATCGTTAATTTGAAGTTTCAGCATCTTCAAACTAATATTTTTCATCAGCAAAGGCATATTAAGACGAATGATCGTTTGAATACTTTCGCATTTAATTTAACTACCTTTTAATTGCTTTAACAGTTCACCAGAAACAGATATTGACCAGCCCACACACCTTTTTTGTCAAGAAATTTTGTCTTCTATCTCTGGCATGTCTTTCCTTCAGGATTTCTTAGATGAATATTAGCTAGAGTAAGTCTAGATCAGCAAGCACTGGTAATATATGCCATCTCATCTAGACAGACAGTACTGCTTCTCCAATAAAAATTGGGTTATAGGATGTAATTTTAACTCCCTTTGCACAAAACAAAGCATGTCCTAGCAAATAATATACCAAGTTTTAAGCAGAACTCATGGCAATTCTTTCTGGTGTTAAATGCTTTGTTATTCGGTTTAGTAGGCAAGCTGTCTTAAAATATTTCTGACTTCACAATTATTATGTCCCATTCCGTGTGATTATCCCTTCATATTTAATGCCCTTATTCTGCATAACAGTATTGAGCTTGCTTATATATTAGTATTTAAATACCAAAGCACTAATAGCAATTAATTTACAGACCTTTTGGTATAGAGAAATATGCTGGGAAATATAATTTCTTTTCATTCTAGGAAGTGGCATATCGCATAAAGTTGACAGTAATGAGATTCCTGAGTTATTTCTAAATTCAGATAGTATATATATTTATACACACATATATAAAACTATCATTTTTTAAAAAATCACGGTGATAAGTAAAAAACTTCAATAAGAAAATCATTTAAATTAAAAACTTACTTTTTGGGTCCTGAAGAAAGAAAAACAACTCGCCAATCAAGAATTTATTCAAGGCACCTCCAGTATAAGCCATACTAATGATTTTTCTTTCTTTTCAGAAATACTTAGTCCAATCAGTTTGTAATAAGTTTTTAATTCAAAATCAAAGTGTGTCTATCTTCTTGATAAAAACTTATCATAAAATTGATAAAAGGAACTTAATTAAACAAGTTTTAAAGTGCTTAGTGTCTAATTTCTTAACTTATGTCAGGTATTTTGTCCAACATCAGGCACCTCGATTAACTTTCAATTATACAATTTTTTTATTTTTGAAGCATATTTACTTTTTGTGTATCGAAAGATTGAACAAATATATTTTACTTAACGAATTATTCCAGATTTCTCTATGGAATGGTTCATGTATATTGAAGACAGAATAAAAAGTGGAATATTTATCATAAACTCAACATTTCACTCATTTACTATTTAGTTTTACTGTCCATATTAAAACATGTACCAAATATATAAATGTAAAAATATTGCCAAACTGTATTTTAATTTCCTTGGTTAATTTATAATTATTTTGGTTGACTTTTCACATTTTTTATCACTTTTACACACTCTTGCGGCTAAATGTCATAAAAAACTTGACGCGTTTCCACTTTGAGGACTTAAATGGTCTGTTTGTACTTTCCTTAAGAATATTTGAAATTGCTGCTTTATGCAATAGGTCAGAGAGCAATCAAGGCCTCAAATACGAAACTTGTTTGTCAAAAGTGGTGGTAAACTTTATCATAAGAGTTAGCGTTTATCACCGGGCTGCAGGGGAACACTTATAACACATAGAATTTCATAAGTAGGTGGAAGAAATGTTCATCACAGGAATTCAATATCTCATAACATACACAACTTCGTTGTATTAAGACCAGTTAGATGCTTGCGTCAAGCCTTTACTGGATTGACTGCTTCTTGACACTTGGAATAAATTTGTGGTACAGTAGACCTAATCTTTTTCTACCTGAGTGAATCATATTTATTTCCGTATGTAACTAATTTAAAATTATTTTACTTTGATAGGATAAAAATAGTAAAAAAAAAATAAAATAATAAAAATAATCATCAAGAAATACATGTTTTGTTAAAGTATATTCATGGTAACATTTTCTGAGCTCCAAAATAATTAAGGTAATTAAAATAAGATTAACAACCTCCAGTCAAGCCTAGTCTTTGAGGTGCATTTTATTATTTTTCCAAAAAAAATTTGAGACTGAATTCTTCTCTCCTGCTTTCGAGTCTGATATGTGTCTTTGCAACACTGTTTAGTTAAATATTACTTTAAAATATGAAGAGTGAAGAGGACATAAAACACCTTTTATTTAACACATATTCTTTATTAAGAGTTTAATAATCATATTTAATCAGTTTAAAAATATTCTTGTTTGTCCATTTAATATTGTTTTGTAATAGTTTAGACTTTACATACATAAATGACAACTTTTGAAAAATAAATTATTATCATGTTGCAATAACACACATCGTTTAATAATGGTTAAGCAAGATAGGGCTTAAGACTATTTCACACTAGCAAGGTGTGGATAGGAATGGAAAAAAATCACTTACCGGTACCTGTAAAAACCAACATCAATGGACATCCATGCCCATCGCTCTCAAGCATTGGAACATTTTCAAGGTTATGCAATCAACTCTTGGCTGCATGTTGATTTACCTTTTATGACTTTGTGATGCCTTTATAAAATGAGTAAGAAAATGAAAATGTTATATTTAAAAGTTTCAGACTGTTTGAGTTTATTTTTTATTAGATATTATCAATTCCTTTTTTTTTAAATAACTATCCTAGTTAAATTCAATATATAATTTTATTTTTATACATAATTAATGATGTATTTTATCTTTTAACATTTCGTCAATGTGACACCATTTGTTTACACTTTGTGTAATTTTTTTAGTAAATATAATAGTTCTGATAGTTGACGATGAGTTAAGTAATTTACCATAAATTGCAATACTTTAAATTGTGATAAAGAAAATGTTTGTACAAAACCACTTGACTATGAGTAAAAAGTTTAGTTTGACAAAAAGTAATTAGTGGAATTTAAACAAATATTTGATATAATAGTTCTTTCTTACAGTATACTTACTTACGCCTGTCGCCACAAAAATCCCAAGTGATTTTTAGTCTCACCAACAATTTGTCTCCAATATCGTCTGTCTTCTACCATGTCCAGATCTGATCCTAGTATCCTGAGGTCTTATTTTACTTGGTCGCTCCATCTGAGCCTTGGTCTTCCCAGAAGTCTCCTTCCTGAGGGTCGTCCAGTCCACACTCTTCAGTATCTGGTTCTCACCTCTTCTTTGTAAGTGTCCCAGCCATATCAATCTTCTGCTTTTTACCAGTGCTATTTTGTCTGTATCTTTATATAATTCTCTCTACTCACGATTCTTCCTATTCTCCACAACCCTTTTTTTCTTTTTCTTCAATCAGACCAAACACTACGCAGAATCCTGTTTTCAAAAACTAAGAGTTTTCTCTCATTCTATTTGGTGAGTGTCTATACTTCTACTCCATATAAGAGTACTAGTTGTATGATCACCTTGTACATCTGGAGTTTAGTTCTAGTCGTTAGCCTGCTTCTAAAGAGCTTAGACTCCAGTAGCATCTTTGAGCCGATGCCAGTCTGCTTAGAATTTCATCATCTTCAAACACCCTGATATTTAAAGAGATTGTTCTTACAAAATCAAAATTTAGCACTTCTAGATCTAGTTGGTTATCAGGTCTTCTGCTTATCTTCATGACTTTGGTATTTTCTTCATTTACCTGTAGTCCTAGTTTCTTGGCCTCATTAATTAGCTTTTTTGTTTGCCCTTTGATATATTTTTTATTTTCAGCAATGTTCCACATCATTTTCAAATGCAAGAACATTCAACTAGGCACCTATTTTTGCTCATCCTTGGAGGCTACTTATGGTTCTTAATGACTTGCATGACTAGATTAAATAGTAAGGGAGAGAGTGCATCTCCCAGTCTTAACCCTGTATTAATATTAAACCTCTTAGAATATTAATTTTCTATCTCAACTTTTGCTTTGGTCTTTACTATGCACATACTTGTTAGGTTTATTAGTTTTTTGGGGATATGGTGTTTTCTCATTAGATCCCACATTTTAGGTCTGGCAATATTTATGAACAGTCTGTGTAGATCCTTGTCATACTCTCAGTACTTTTAAATTTGGTCTGTCGTTGATCTTCCGATCATGAATCCAGCTTGGTGTTCTCTTACAATGTCTAAAGCAAGTTCTTCTAATCTTTTCAGTATTAGTTTTGAGAGGATTTTGTAAGTCGTGCTTAGCAAGAAAATTCCTCTATAGTTGTTTACAGTCAAGATTGTTCCCCTTCTTGTGTATAGGGATGATCACAGCTTCTTGTCATTCTTCCGTTATTTTCATAATATATAAAGTGTATGGTTTATTGTTAGCTGCCATTTTTAATTTAAAATTATATAAAAGCTGTATTTTATATTTGGACAAAACTCCAAGTCATTAGATACTAATAAAATAAAAAAAAATAACAAGTGATCACCTGTCACAAAGATAAATCCAAGCCATTTAAGACCTTCCTCACTGATTCTATTTATGCTACCTAATACCTCTGTAAAACAACACAAGGGACACTCTGTAATTATGTGATCTCCATTGTTTGGATAGACCCCCAAATCATGATTGATCTACTGTCAATCCCCATTTGTATTTCCAGTAGTTACATCTGCCCATTCCAGTTCGGAACAATGTCCATTCCCTACGAGGGAGGTTCATCCCACCCACAGGTATTGAAGGATCATTAATAAGGAACTTATTTCGTCCATCAAAACTGTTCCATGCTATGGCCCAGTTAGTGTTGGGCGAGAAATTGATCTGCTCAACTGGAAAGTCGTACGTAGAGGTGGGTTTCAAGTTTTAAGCGACCGTTCTGATGTGGGAGATCCTGGGTAATGGGGAGGTGCGGGGCATACAGTATCTTATTGGATTCTTTAAGTAGTGTTTCCTGACGTCTTATTTATGGATATATTGCATAGCACCGGAAGCCAAGGTAATGAAGTTGCCATGAGGGGCCACTAATAGCTCTCATGGCTCTATTAATTTGGACATCAATCACTTTAGTATGTGCGCTATTTAGCCATACGGGAGCACTGTATTCAGCAGCTGAATAAACCAGTGACTAAGCAGTTGTATGCAGGACGTGTACGTTGGCTCCCCAAGCTGTTCCGGGAATATGATGCAATACATTTACCCTTGTTTTAATTTTAGCTGCTGTTTTTTGAAGATGGCTTTTAAATGTCAGCGATTGATCTAACGTTACTCCCAGGTACTGTGGATGGTCATTGTATTGGAGTTTTACACCATTTAGAAAGATATTTAATTTTTGATTAGCTAGTTGGTTATTTAGGTGGAAGCGGACTACTTCGGTTTTTGATGGGTTAGGATTCAGCTTCCAGGTTCTAAAATATTCTTCGAGGTTTGTAAGATCATTTCAGTTCTTATCAGTCGCTGAGAGTGGAACATGTCTGGCTAACGGGCTCTAGTGCCTCACTCGTGCCTGCTGGTTCTTGTCATTATGTGTTTCTTGTTTTAATTAGAATAGCACTTATTTTAAATTTGTTTATTTTTACAATTTCTTATAATTATTAAATATAATTAGAGAATAATATTACAATGGCCAAGATCAGCAACAAGTGTGTGCTAAGTGTAACAAAGATGGTAAGCGTGATCTGTTGATTAAACGTGCGGAATGTGATTCCTGCTTTCATGCCAAATGTTGCAATGTCGATTCGGATGAAATGCTTAAGAAACTAACAGCTCGACAAAGAGGCGCGTTTAAGTGTGAAAGTTGTAAAGCTGATACTGCGTCTGGAAAAAGTGCACAATCAGATATGTCCGAGATGTCAGAACAGGCGACAGTTGTCGGGATGATCCATGCCCTGAGTAAGGAGGGGAAGGACGGGAGAAGGGAAACCCGCACAAGAATCGATGGATTAGAGAAGTCGATGGAAGCAGTCTCATCTTCAATTGTTGAATTCCAGAATCGTATTAGTAATCTTGAAGATGAGAACCAACAAGTGAAGGATCGATGTGCGACCCTGGAGGGCAACCTGGGACTCGTAAAACGCCGTCTCCGTTCTGCAGCGTGAACTCCAAGATACACATCAGTACAATATTGGCGGGACAATATTGAGGTAAAGAGAATACCTGTTACACAGAATGAAGATGTATACAAGATACTCAAGAGTATTACGGGAGTCCTTCAGATACATTTCGATAAGGAAGACTTTTCTGTGGCACATCGAGTCCCGGGCAAGGACCGCTCACCCATCATCATTAAGTTTATCTCCCGGCAAACGAGGAGCTTGTGGTTAGCTGCAGCAAGGGGAAGAGGCTGATGGCGTCACAGATAAGTCAGCGTTTTGGGAACAACCCAGTTTTCATCAATTGTCACCTTACCGGTCACCACAAACATTTGCTTGGATTTGCAAAACAGCTGGTTAAGGATAGGAAGCTGGTGGCTGCCTGGTGTGTGGAAGACGGAAGGATCATTGTCAGGAAGACAGATGGAGGCAGGGCAACCAGTATATGGGATGAGGATGACGTGGATAGATTCTTGCAACCAGCTAAACAATAAATAATAGATAAGTGAAAACTATTGTTATTTTGCGATGGATTACCAGAACTTTGTTTTGCATAAGGTAGGACAGATATTTGTTTACATCAGATGTAGTTATAACTATAATAATTTGTTTGAGTTCTGAAAGTCTATTTTTGTTTTTATCTAGATATATAAAAGTCAAAGCCCTCACTGACTGACTGACTCACTCACTTATCACTAATTCTCCAACTTCCCGATGTGGTAGAGACTTGAAATTTGGCATGGACCTTCATTGGTATGAGCTTAGATCAACTGGCATAATAGAATTTTGAAAAACTATTACTAAAATAGTTTTTAAGAGGGATAAAGTGGCCAAAAAATGCCATAAGGATAACAAGGGGTGAAATTGTAAACAAAGCAGTTTGTTATCAGGTGATCATTAAAATCATTCTTTTGTAAAATTAGATCTAGATTAGTTTCAAACTGTCATGTGTTATTTAAATGCAGTAGCTTATTCCATAGTCTTAGTACTGTATACTAAAATGGGTGAATCGCACGTTGTATTGTATAAAGTAATGATTATATGTGTCTGTAGGCTTTGCCTATGGATTTGGTTTTGCATTTATTCTGATTTAAAGATACTTTTTTACGTTTGTTGGCCACACCACCTAAAATGTTTTTAACAAAATAAAATTACTACTTTATTTTCCACACTTGGAATTTATGACATGGGCAATATCTTAATAAGAAACTGATTTGAGGTGAACCATTGGTTGCATACATCTCTCTCATGAAAATTGTTCGACACATACACATCATGAAAATTGTGATTTTTTGACATGGATACCAAGTTGACACTATTAGGACAAAAAGACTCACAGTTTAGAGTTATTCACATGCCTCAAGATGGTTCGTGCCTCTTTCATTCTATATGCTATTTAGTTTACGGAAATACTTTGTACAGCGATCAAGTATGAGAGAAAATTGTTAACTATGTTTTAACTAATTGGGCAAGATTACAAATTTTAAATCATGATGTTAAAGGGGATAATTAAATCTCCCCTGAACACTACCATCGTGAGATGTTGAAACCATCAACTTACGGATCAGCATGTGAGTTGATTGCCGCATCTGAGCTCTTTCAATGCATATTGAGAGTGTACAATGATGGTAATTTACTTCAGAGCTTTGGTGTAGAGGGGGCATCATCAGAGTATCACATACTGTACTTAGTAGTGGACACTTTGATGTTCTTGAGGCAAGGCACAATACCAAAAATAATCAAAACTCATTAATAAAATCCAATATTGTCAATAAAAGAAACCATGAAAATATACCAGAAATACAATCTAAACCGGATCGGAAGACATTGTCACAATGTATTGAAAGTGAAGTGGTAAACTTTGAACACGGCACAGAACAACCAAAAGCTAAACGTTTTAAGCAAAAAGCGGCTTCACAACCTATTGAAACTAGTATGAATCGTATTAGAGACGTTTTACAGGAGGAAAAACAGCTATTTGAGCATGTAAATCAAAACACAAATTTCCAATCTTATGCTCTTTGAGCATTTATGAAAATAACTTTGAAAATATTAAACAACCAGAAAATTCAGCTGAAAAAGAAAAATCGAAAACGAAAAGAACCAAGCGGAAAGGGCGTTTCTCGAATTTGCCACGTTTGAAACAGTTGCGTGAGGCAGCAGCTAAGTACAAAACGACACATCCAGAAGTCAACAAAGCTGCTGTGGCAAAGTGTACTCATAATAACCCGGAAGTCAATCGTGCGGTTGCTGCCAAGTATACTGAAAAAAACCCGGAAGTTCATTGTGCGGCTGCTGCCAAGTATAATGAAAAAAAACCCAGAAGTACACCGAGGAGCTGTTGCAACGTATACAACAAAGAATCTGGAAATGAACCGGGCTGCTGTTGCTAAATATGACAAAAATCATAAAAAACGCTTGCAGCATAAAAAAAAGATGTGGACTGCAAACGCTAACTCTGGATTCCAATATGACCCAGATATCTCTTATGAAACAGATAAAATTATTACGATTGGACCCATGAATAATTTGTGTAATTATTGTAAAGCATTAAAATGGAAAAGCGAATCACAGGGATTGTGTTACGGCAGTGGAAAAATTTGCACTAACCGCCTTGAAAAGCGACCTGAACCTCTTCACAGTCTCATCGTTGGTGATCATCCCGAAAGTGAACACTTCCTTAACAACTCCAGAAAGTACAACAGTGCTTTTCAGATGACGTCCTTTGGAGCCAAGCAAAGAGTTGAAAGAGGCTTTATGCCTACATTCAAGGTACAAGGACAAGTTTATCATTTAATTGGTAGTTTGCTCCCTTCATCCAAGAAAGATGATCATCAGTTTTTACAGATGTATTTTATTGGTGACGACAACAAAGAAACAATCGCACGCTGTGATAAATTACCAGGAATCAAACCAGATTTAGTCCACGAGTTACAAAAAATGCTTCATAATTGCAATACTTATATTATGGATTTTAAATGCGCAATTGACAGTATGTCAAGAGATAGTCGGAAGTTTCAGGTGTTTATTCATGCTGATAAAAAGCCTTCTAATGCCCACAGAGGAAGGTATAATGAACCAGTACCAGGAGAAGTTGGTGTAGTCATTCTCGGCCAAGAGTTTGGAAAAAGAGTTATTTTAATAAAGGGCAGAGATGAGAAACTGCAGCATATATGTGAAACTCATAGAGCTTATGATGCTCTGCAGTATCCCTTAATGTTTTGTTATGGTGAGGATGGCTACTGTATCTCCATCCCTCAATGTGACCCTGTTACCAAGTCCCCTTTACAAAAAACCGTTTCTGCCGCGAGCTACTACTGTTTCCGCCTAATGGTCTTTAGTGAGGAGGTAAATTATCTGCTTCATTTCCGTGGTTTATTAAATCAGTTTATTGTTGACATGTACGCCAAAATCGAAACGGAAAGACTAAATTTCATTAGAAACAATCAGAAAAAACTTCGAGCTGAAAACTACATTCACTTGAAAGATGCCGTAAACAAAGGTGACATTGATCCAGGGGACCTAGGACAAGCAGTGATCTTGCCTTCAACATTCACAGGTGGAGCTCGGTACATGCACGAGTGGACTCAAGACGCAATGACCTATGTGCGGCACTATGGGAGGCCAGATCTATTCATTACATTTACGTGCAATCCTAAGTGGAATGAAATCACTGAAAACCTGTTTGATGGACAAAAGCCTCAGGACCGCCATGATTTTATTAGTCGTGTGTTTCACCTCAAAGTAAAAGCCATGATAAATTTATTAACAAAAGTTTGCATTTTCGGACCCAGCTTATGTTTCATGTACACTATCGAGTGGCAAAAGAGAGGACTACCCCATGCGCATATCCTTCTGTGGTTGAAAATCAAAATCAAACCTGAACAAATTGATCAAGTCATATGCGCTGAGATACCAGACCCAGAAGCAGATCCAAAACTACACCACATCGTAAAATCAACAATGATTCATGGCCCCTGTGGTGACTTAAACAAGAAATCAGCGTGCATGGTTATGGGGTCGTGTAGCAAAAAATACCCTCGACCGCTTCTTAAAGAGACTCAGACTGGGGATGATGGTTACCCAAAGTACCGCAGACGAGCCTCAAATGACGGTGGGCAAACTATCAAAATTAACGATGTGACTTTGGACAATAGATGGGTGGTACCTTACAACCCTGTGCTCTCCCGTACATTTAATGCCCATATCAATGTCGAATTTTGTAATTCTGTAAAATCGATTAAATATGTTTGTAAATATGTAAATAAAGGGAGTGATCAGGCAGTGTTTTCTTTGAGTGAACAGCTTGATGAGGTGACTCAGTATGAATCAGGGAGATACATAAGCAGCTCCGAAGCAGCTTGGAGAATATTTTGTTTTCCTGTACATGAACGCTTTCCTCCAGTTTCCACCTTGCTGTTCATCTCGAAAATGGTCAAAGAGTGTACTTTACATCAACTAATGTCACTGATAGAGTCAATAATCCAGTTAAAACCACTCTTACAGGATTTTTTGAATTGTGCCAGCATGATGACTTTGCTAAAGGTCTTCTTTACTGTGAAGTCCCAGCATACTACGTATGGAAATCCAACAAGTTTGTAAGAAGGAAGCAAGGAGTTCCCATGCAGAGCTACGTTGGAATAAGAAAAGACCATGTCTTAGGTAGAGTATACACTATACAACCTAACAATTTCGAATGCTACTACCTCCGGCTTTTACTACACGAAGTTAGAGGGCCCACGTCGTTTGAACATCTCAAAACTGTGAGAGGAGTTGTTCATCCAACCTTCAAGGCTGCTTGCAGCGCGCTTGGATTGCTCGAGAATGACTCTCACTGGGACCATACACTAGAGGAAGCTTCCTTTTCAGATTCCCCTCACAAGATTCGCGAGCTTTTAGCTACCATGCTGGTGTTTTGCCAAGTAGGCAATCCCATGAAACTATGGGAAAATCATAAAGAGAGTATGGCGGATGATATAAAGAGGTCAGTAGGAAAAGATTTTAATAATGTGGAGCAAATGATGGACATAGTTTACAACAGGTGTTTGGTTTTGCTTGAAGATTTGGTCTATTCAATATCTGGAAACTCACTTCAACATTACGGCCTTCCTACCCCATCACGTGAGCATGAGACTGTGACAACCAACTGAGAACTTCTAAGGGAGCTCAATTATGATATAGCCCAGCTATCAGATGCAGTTGCTTAATGCCGTAAAGCTGAATCAGGATCAAACTAATGTTTACAAGGAAATCACAAGTAGTATTATATCAGAATCAGGTCACCTCTTTTTCCTGGACGCTCCTGGTGGAACAGGAAAAACATTTTAAATTAATTTACTGTTGGCCAAAGTGAGAAGTGAAAGGAAAATTGCTATTGCAGTTGCTTCCTCAGGCATAGCAGCAACATTGCTTGATGGCGGAAAAACCGCACACTCTGCATTTAAGATACTCCTTAATCTGAATCACACTGAAACACCGATGTGTAACATATCAAAGCAATGCAGCCTAGCTCAAGTACTGAGGGAAACTCAGTTAATAGTGTGGGATGAGTGTACCATGGCCCATAAAGGAGCTATTGAAGCACTGGACAGAACACTTCAAGACATAAGAAATTGCCACCGTCTGATGGGTGGTATCACGGTTCTTATGGCTGGCGATTTTAGGCAAACTCTGCCTGTAGTGCCCCGTGGGACACGTTCTGATGAGGTAAAAGCGTGTCTCAAGTCATCTTATTTATGGCCTAAAATAAAAATCCTGACATTGAGGGTTAATATGAGGGGTTACCTAAAAGGTAATTTAAAATGTGAAGAGTTTTCAGCCCTACTCTTACAGATAGGAGATGGGGAAGCTGTTGGAGGATAGTGAGAAAATCCGTGATCCCTCAAAACCTCTGTTCTGTAGTTCACAATTTAAAATCACTACTCACTAAGACATATCCTGGCATAAACGATGAAGGGAGCCATAACCTTACATGGTTACAGGAGAGAGCCATTCTTACTCCCACAAATGAATCTGCAAGTGGCATTAACCTCTTATTGTTGGAACAACTACCTTCAAAAATGTCTAAATATGAGTCAGTGGACTCAGTTGTCGAGGTGGAAGATGCTGTACATTATCCAGTGGAATTTCTACATACCCTTGATCCTCCAGGAATACCTCCTCATGTTCTCTTTTTAAAAGTTGGTGCCCCCATTATGCTTCTTCGGAATTTAAACCCACCTAAACTTTGCAATGGGACCAGGCTACAGGTGAAGGTTCTTCACAAAAATGTCCTAGAAGCAACAATAATTACAGGCGTTGGACAGGGAGAGACTGTTTTCATTCCACGCATACCAATGATCCCGTCAGACCATCCCTTTCAATTCAAGCGTCTGCAGTTCCCTGTAAAGGTGTGTTACGCTATGACCATTAATGAGGCGCAGGGGCAGAGTTTAAAGATGGCAGGCGTGGATCTCAGAAATGACTGCTTCTCCCATGGCCAGCTGTATGTGGCGTGCTCGCGGGTCCGTTCACCAGAAAGCCTGGTCATCCTCCAACCAGAAGAAAAAACGAAAAATGTTGTCTACCAAGAAGTTCTAAGGAAATAAAGAAAAAAATTAAAATGCAATCCAGAAAACCTAATTTTAAATTTCATTTTGTGACCGACCCAACGAACATATTGAGGTTAGTACCTTTTTTGTTTGCAACTTTTATTTACCATAAACCTTTTTAGTTTTCAATCTAGAAAATTAAGTCACATTTCCAATTTGGGAAACATTTATCTCCTGCAAAAAGATAATTCTTTTAAAAAACACTTACTTACTACTAACATTCTTTTTTACATTGAATTTTAAAAAACAAAAAAATATTATATCATGTTTTGTTATTAGGGTGTCAAATACCACAAGCACCAATAATTTACAATGCTGTTTTTTTCAACAGCCTGAAGAAAGGACCAACGATAAAGAAGTTCTTGAAATATTTGACTAAAACCCGAACATTGATTGAATAACTATAAACAATTATACAAGGTTAGTTATCTTCCTCTGTGGTCATAATTTACCACCAACCTGTACATATTAATTATATGTCAAAACACTTACTCTTTTATTTTTGTGTATAGTTAGTAATTACACATAGTAATAAATAAAGAAAACACACTGATTAATAAAAATGAAAATGTTATCAATTTGTAATTGTATCCAGTCAAATGGTGCGAAGCCCGCGGGTAACTAACAGCTAGTTTAGAATAATTTTGTACATTAGTTATTAACAAAAAAATTTTCTTTGTCCAAATGAATTGAGTTTAATTCCAATATTTTTATTCCGAGTAAATAATTGCCAGTGTAGGCCATATGTTCCGTAGTTTAACATAAAGCTATTTCAAACACACTTGTAAAGTATTGGGCTATAACCGTATACTGTATTTCATTAGGCGTGCTAGCCAATATGTATAGTTTTAATTTAATAATTAATTGGTTATTTTAGTTAATTTTATATTTCGTTTGTTTAGTATGTATATTCGTGAGAATCTCGTATTAGTTTTTTTCAAAGGTTGTATTTCAACATTTCCAAACTTTTAAGAAGTTTTAATTTTATGTGCAATTTCAAATTTGTTAATTAAGGTCAAATTTTTATTTATTAGTTAGAATTTCTATAATTATGTATCTGGGTAGATTTTTTTAGTTCACTTTTACAATTATAGCATTTTATGTTGGTTACAGCATCACACTTATAATGGTTCACGATTTTTTGTATTAATAAGTACATCTATTGAATCATTATATTAATATACTCTTGTTAATAACTAATAGTTTCAATATCCATCAAGTTAGGCTTGTTTGAGCTATTACATTTATTTGTCAAGTCATATCAAAACATAATTTAATTAAAGAAGACTAACATGTTAATTTTGAGAAAAAAGTATCAACAAAATGATGCGTTATTTTATTATTTTGTAAATAGTTAAGAGGTTTAATTTATTTGTATTGTAATATGCTGCAATTAAAATTTACGTAACGTTTAAATAATAGGAAGTTAAAATTTGTTCCCAAATTACACATGAATTGGCAACTGTAAAGGAAGTCAAGAGTTATCTGTTACGGTACTTTGAAACATTTTTATTTTTACACATTGATAAATATGTTTAATTATTGCAATGTAAGTAAGTATGTATGGTGCGAGAGATGAATGAATATTAACGATTTGATTTCTTGATGGGAGAGTTTATTTCTAGATTATGTCCTATTCGTTAGTAAGAATGTTTCATGAATGATTTGTAGAAGTCATTGTTTAACTAATACCACGTCATAATATTACTATTAATAAAATTTAAATGTTTATTTGTAGAGAGATAGATTTGTTGGTGTTAAATACAAGAAAATATTATGGGAAGTATAAAATAATTTAAATCATTTTGTTTTACGGTAATTTCAATTTAAATTAGCATAGGTTTATTTAATTAAGTAACTAGGTTATAATATTAGTACTTTATATCTGTTATGAGTTTAAGGTAGTTGAAGGTTAGTTGGTGAGTCTATGTATAGGCCTAAGGATAAGTGCGGTGGTGTTTGTATGTATGGAGTGTGTATGTCATGTATGAGTGTGGTGGTGTGTGTATGTATGTAGTATATATGTAAGGTATGAGTGCAGTGGTGTTCGTATGTATGTAGTGTGTATGTCATGAATGAGTGCAGTGGGTTTTATATGTAAGGAGTGTGTATGTCGTGTAGGTGAGGTTTGAGTGCAGTGGGTCTGGTATGTATGGAGTTGTATAAGTCGTGTATGTGAGGTATGAGTGCAGTGGGTTTTGTATGTAAGGAGTATGTATGTCGTGTAGGTGAGGTATGAGTGCAGTGGGTCTGGTAAGTATGGAGTTGTATATGTCGTGTACGTGAGGTATGAGTGCAGTGGGTTTTGAATGTATGGAGTTGTATAAGTCGTGAATGTGAGGTATAAGTGCAGTGGGTTTTGTATGTAAGGAGTGTGTATGTGAGGTATGAGTGTAGTGGGTTTTGTATGTATGATGTTGTATATGTTGTGTGTGAGGTATGAGTGCAATGGGGTTTGTATGTAAGGAGTTGTATATGTCGTGTATGTGAGGTATGAGTGCAGTGGGTTTTGTATGTATGGTGTTGTATATGTCGTGTGTGAGGTATGAGTGCAATGGGGTTTGTATGTAAGGAGTTGTATATGTCGTGTATGTGAGGTATGAGTGCAGTGGGTTTTGTATGTATGGAGTTGTATATGTCGTGTATGTGAGTTATGGGTGCAGTGGTGTTTGTATGTATAGTGTGTATAGAGTGTATAAAGGTGTGAGTGCGGTGAGGTTTGTATGTATAGAGTGTATAAAGGTATGAGTGTGGTGGTGTATGTATGTAATAATATGTATGTCGGGCTGAGTGAGGTGGAGCTGATAGTTTGGGATGGACATTGTTGCCGAGTGTTTGAATGATTTCAGGAATGTAGCTTGTATGGAATGTGAGGACATAGATGAATGTGTTAGAGATTATAAGTTACTTATTTCAAACAATATTAGTATATTATATCTGAACATTCGAAGTTATAATAAGAATTTTGATGGGTTAGTAGCAATATTAAGTGGAACACAATTTAGGCCAGATGTTCTTGTTTTAACTGAAACTTTGATAGAAAGTGGTGATCAATAGTTAGAAGAGTTGGAGGGGTACAACTATTACTGCAGTAGTAAGAGAAGGAACCAGAATGATTGAGTTCTCTGTTATGTTAGTAATAAGTTTATTGTTTCTTGTATGCATGTAAGTATGCTTGGTGCAACATGTCTGAAATTAGACTTGACCGGTGGCAGTGAGCGACACACAGTGTTGGCAGTGTATCGCAGTCCGTCGGGGGAGGGTGACCTTGGGCTTTTTGTGACAGACCTTGAGCAGTATTTTGATAACAGGTCTCGGGATCGGACCCACTGGCTAGTCGGCGATATTAATTGTTGCATTTTGGAGAGGACTCCGGTGGCAGATCACTATCTAGACGTATTGTACGGGGCAGGTTTTGTGTCTTGTGTTGATAAGCTGACGAGGGTCACGGGGTACTCCAGACACCTCATTGACCACATATTTGTTGATTGTAAAAACATTGATCGGATTGAGACTTTTGTCATCAAATCCAGTTTAACAGACCATTATATTATTCTGGCAAATCAGAGAAGCACTGCTATAAAGGAAAGTAACAATAAATTTAACGTCTTATTAAAAATATTGATTACAACAAATTAAATAATTTATTAATGGTTAAGAATTTGGACTATGTCAAAAACTGTAATGACGCCTCAATATGTGTAAAACAATTTGTAACCAAACTGTCCAATACAATCCAAGAGACAAGTACTCAAACCTATATCTCAAAAAATAGTCAGGTTAAAACACAGAATTACATCTGGAATCCAAGGTCTATAAGGCGGCGTGACAAATTGAGTAGAAGAGTTGTAAAAGAACCATTTAATTTCGAATTATTACATCGTTTTAGAGCTTATAGGAATTGTTTAAGTAATATAATTAAAAGATCGAAGGAATTGTATTTTAAAAATAAATTATACGAATGTACAAGCAATCCTAAAAGGTTATGGAGCCACATTGGTGAAATAACAGGTAAAAAAAGCAAAAAAGTAATTGTAATAACCAGATAATTGTAATAACAAAGATGTTGAAGTGGCAAATATTCTAAATGACTATTTTGTACGTGTAGGAGAGGAATTGGCCAGTGCGGTGCCAGTGGGGCCTTGTGTGGTTGAGGATGTTGTGTCCTGTGAGTTCAGATTGGTCCCAGTGACGGAGTGTGAGCTGGAGGCTTGTGTCAATGAGTTGCGTGGTGGTTCAGCACCGGGGGTAGATAATATACATGCTAATGTTTTAAAATTAAATTTTAACCAATTAAAAGTGGCTCTCTTGAAAGTGGTGAATAACAGTATTGAAAATGGCATGTTTCCGGATTCTTTTAAAGTAGCAAGAGTCATTCCGTTATGTAAAGGAGATGATAAAGGACAATATTCCAATTATCGACCTATATCATTGTTGAGCGTCGTGGGCAGGGTACTAGAAAAATGTGTAAAAAAACAATTAGTTAAATATTTATTTGACAGTAAAATTATTAGCAACAATCAATTTAGGTTTAGAAGTGACAAATTATGATGACATAATTTTTAATAGTAAATAAAATACACACCAATTTAGCAAATAATTCACTAAATTTACTAATCTTTATTGACTTGTCAATGGCCTTTGATTCCTTAGATATATTGATTAGTAAATTACATTATCTTGGATTCAGAGGGAATGCAATAAATAGGTTCAAGAGGTATTTGAAAGATAGGGAACAGTTAGTATATGTAAATAGTTCCAGGAGTGAGACTAAATCCTTGCGATATGGGGTTATTATGTGATATATGGGGGGTAGTACCCTTGGGCCTCTATTGTTCTCGATATATATAAATAATATCTGTAAAATAAGCTTAAACAAAGGTAAAATGTATTTATATGCAGACAATACGGCACTGTTGTTTGAGGGTAACAGCTGGGATGAGGCCTTCTAGCATGCTGAATGTGGGGTGCTCACTCTCAAGCGGTGGTTTGACCAGAACCGGCTGACCGTGAATGTGGATAAGACTAAGTACATGGCCATGTCTCTGCGAGCTGCTGGTGATCCTAGGGATTTCGAGCTTCGTCTTCACACATGTGGAGCCGGGCGTCCTGTGGCATGTGCTTGTGGGGCTCTTGAGAGCTATAAGTACTGGTGGAGAGATATAAGTACTTAGGTGTAATATTTGATAATACTCAATTGGACAGCGCTTCTTGAATTCTAAATTACGTCGGTGTGTGTATATGTTTAAAGTTTTGTCTAGAATACTTAATTTGAAGTCATTAAGAACAGTGTACTTTGCTTATATACAGTTAGTGTTACAATATGGAATAATTGCGTGGTGAGGAGCATATTCTTCATATATTCAACCTTTAGTAATAACACAGAAGGCAATTTTAAAAGCAGCTTTGAAAAAACCAAATACATTTCCGTCAGATGATCTCTTTGAAACATTTAATGTTTTAGATGTTAAACAATTGTTCATTAAAGTTGTGCTTTTGTATAGTTTTGAACATAGCTACAATTTTTACAGAACAGTTCATCACCCTTACGCCACTAGGCACCAAGTAAATATAGGTATAAATACACCTCTTGTAACGAAATCAATCAATAGGACAAAAGAAATGTACTTGGCTCATATTTTGTTTTATAATCTTCCGCAAGAGATGAAAGCCATAGATTTTGATCGTAAAACATATTTTAAGAAAAAAATTACATTATGGTTACTAGGGCTGGGCAGGGATACTTCCAGTGACTTGCTACGGTCAGGGTACCTCACATGACGGTCAGTCCGGTGAGCGTCACTGGTTTTGGACATGTTCGGAGAAATTGAAATGATTTAGAGAGATATTAAGTGAGTATGTAAGGTAAGCAAGCGTGTAGTAGATGTGTGGAATGTTTATTGGTGAATATGCATGGTGTGAGCGAGTCAGTATTGTGAGGTTGAACGTGAGTATGAGTGTGCAATGTAGTGTTATCTTTTGAGTGGATTGAATGTGAGTGTGAATGTTACAATGTAAGTGTCATCGTTTGAGTGGTTTGAACGTAAGTGTGATCTTTCGAGTGGTTTGAACGTGAGTGTGCAATGAGAGAGTCATCTTTTGAATGGTTTTAATGTGAGTGTGCAATGAGAGTGTCATCTTTTCGAGTGGTTTGAAAGTGAGAATGAGTGTGCAACATAAGTGTCATCTTTAGTGTTTGAACATGAGTGTGAGTGTGTAATGTTAGTGTCTTCTTCTGATGTGATTGAATATGAGCGTGCAATGATAGTTTTGAGGGTTTGAGTGGTTTGAACGTGAGAGTGAGTGGCAATAAGTGTTATCTTTCGAGTTGTTTGAACATGAGTGTAGTGTGCAGTGATAGTGACATTTCTTCAACTCCTTAAGTCTATTTTACTGTTAGTATATGTTAGTTTCCATTATTATACGTAATTTTACACATCAGCACAATGTTTTTTAGTTTCATAATGTTTTTAGTTCATATTATAAATTGTTTTAGAATTAAGTATTTAGTATATATTTACAATGTTATATGTATTATTTTCTGATCAATAAAAAAAATAATTATTATTAATATCTGTTTGTAAGTGTTTCTTCAATAGCTGTGAAATCCTTGTGTTGATAAGCTAAAGCAATATCATCTGCATATATAAATTTTCTAGACTCGGTGATTGGGATGTCAGTGGCATACACATTGAATAAAATTGGAGCAAGTATGGACCCCTGTGGCGAACATCTTTCAGAAGTCTAAAAGAGCTTTCTTCACAACCGAGATAAAATTTTACTAGCCCAGCACTAAGCATTGACTCTAGAAGTCTCGCCAAAGAAAGGGACAGGGAAGGAGGCTGTAGAACTTTAATAACAAACCTGTGCTCCATACTGTGTCATAAGCCGCTATGAGATCAACAAAAGCTGCAGATGTTTTTAGCTTGTTTTCAAACCCACTCTCGATAAATGATATTAGAGACAGGATCTGGTCACAACTTCGGCCAGGACGAAAACCAGACTGCTCAACTGGAACATTAGGATCAAGAATGGGTGATATTCTGTTGTATAACAGTCTTTCCAGCAACTTATAATAAACACTAAGTAGAGATATAGGGCGGTAACTTTTCACTCATTCAGTCTTTTCCAGGCTTCAGAACAGCTACTACTTTTGAATGATTAAATGCTTTTGGCAAATTGCCTGTAGCTAGTATCTTATTGTAGACAGTTTGAAGTCATTGTTTCACTTTGCTACCAGCATGCATCAGAAATGCCGGAAAGATACTGTCAAGACCGGCTGCTTTCCCTGCTGGTATAGTAGAAATTGCCCTATCTATCTCTTCCCTTGTGAAATTTCTGAAGACTTCCAGTGGTGCAGTGCTGTAACCTAGCTACTTGGGGACAAAGTGTTTGGGAGATTGTAGGCGATAGGTTGGATGCTCAGTCCTCTTAATACCGACATGGCGTCCGCTCAATGGTTGCTATCGGTGTGGACACTACTAGAGAAGTCTGGGTTGTCCATGTTGGGTGGTAATCACTGTACGGATGTTGTGTGGGGGAGATAACTGAGTATCAGGCTTGTCAATTAGCTGAAAATCAGACCAGCCCTATGTGGTTCGGATTCCACGTAAAGCTGTAGGTCCCTTAGTTGCCCTGGCTGTTGGGCTATTAATAAATTGCCCTTTCTGAGAAACAGTTGAATTCAGTTAGTAACCAGACTACACTCATCCTACACTCATGTAATCATTCATATTCGCCTTAAAATACCAACAACGTTGTGTCAGCATCTCATATGTAAGAATGTAAGTTGGCTCTTTTTAATTTCATTTAGCCAGTAAATCACATGTTTGTTAGAAGAATGGTGGGCTATCCGTTAAGCTATATTAGCACCTTCAGGTGAAGCACTTCTCTTTGATTTGGAGATTTACCAGTAGACAGTTTCCTTAAAAGTGACTACGCTTTTCTACTGCTGTGGGTAAAGTTTTATCTTCAAGGGTTTTAACCCATTTTTCTTTACTGGCACTGTTTAAAAGAGTGCAGCAGCAGATTAGCTGTGTTGGAGTTTTCAGTGACATTAAACTCTTTGTAAAGGTCATCTGATCCTTACTCCGGGAATAGACTTGTACAAAAATTTTTTTAATTTTAGACCCCCATTATTTTACAATTCTATAGGTAAAATGTCTCATAGAATAATAATAATAGTTCTTATAGACATTTGTATTTCAGCTCCTGAAATAGACTTTTTTCAACAAGCAAATCATAATTTAGTAGTATTTTACATTTAAACTGCTAGGTGTATTTTATTTTGGACTACTTATGAAAAGGGTAAGTTGAATAATTGTGTACAAATATTCTAATGGTTAATTTCAAAGCAATGGATTTGATTTTACTTTACTTGCAGATTATAGGAATATAAAATTAAAAAAAATATTAATTGTATTAATAAGTTACAGTGTATCTCGAAGCAAATGCTCAAAAAATCAAAAAACTATTTTAACCCTTCAACATCAAATGATGTTGTAGTAATTAACACAACAAAACTGATTCACTATTGAATCTGAAACGGACAAGTAGTCTAAGGCATTGTGGCCAGTCTAAGGCATTGTGGCCAGTCTAAAGCATTGTGGCCAGGATCATCAGTTTGAATCCTGCCCAGGCTGAAACTATTTCTGTGCAACTGTGTAGAGGCACTGGTCTTGACATTAGTAGGCACCGTTCATTCACGCCAGCTTTAAATTAATGGTGCCTGGTAAAGGGGGTGGAAGTTTAGTGGTATCAATGTTTCTATTTTAGTTGCATGTAACAACACCTGTTTTGCTATTTTTTTCTTTCTTTAAACTTGCTGTATATTGTTGCTTATTTAGACTGTACATTGTTGAATAATACATCAAAGCTTGGCATAAAAATAGCTGGACATATAAATAAGCATGAAATTAGACTGAAAATTAATATTTATGCAATAAAAATTAGGTCTTAAAAATCCCACGCAGAAGGTTACAGTAGGTGGTATTGATATAAACTTGACAATAATTGTCTAATTGCCCATTTTAAACTACCTATTGATGGCCTTCCAAGTAAAAGGTGTGAATCACTTATTAATGAGTCAACAAGCACATCTGGCAGTGTTAGATCATATGTTTATCAGGTAAAATAACTAAGGTCTTATCAATGTTGGCTCAGCTTCTAATAGTGGAATTGATGACTACAACTTGTCATTGTTGAGGTTATCTGCTTGTAAGGTCATGAATTATAACAACATATGTGGGAATATGGTTTGTATTGATTATTACAATTTGAATTTCTTGCTTAAAGATCAGGATTGGTCAGAAATTTATTTTTCTCATAACCCGGACTGTGCCTTGGGGTTATCCTGTTCTAAAAATCTTAAGTAACCTTGTTGATAGTTTTAGTTATTCTTCAATTAAGTTAATTGGGCATACAAAAAGTTAATAATTTATTATTTTTGTGGATAAATCTAACGAGAGGAATACACACGTGGAGAACATAGAAGAGACTTGGAATGACATATAAAAAGATATAATGGATGTGGCAATAATAGTAGTAGGAAAGAAAGAGAATCAGAAAATAATAGATCACAAAATAATGGACGAAATGTAGAAGAGAAGAAAATGGAAAAAATGTAGAAACCGAAAATGGAAAAAAAAATACAGGACACTAAATAATGAACTGAGGAGAGAGACAGAAAAAACAAAAGAAGCATGGCTAAGGGAAAAGTGCAATATCATAGAAAAACTCAAAAGAGAAGAAAGATATGATCAAATGTACAAGGAGGCTAAAACACTAATATTCAACAAAAAGAAAACAAGTGATATAGCAATTGAAACAGAGGATGGGGAAATGGTTTGCGAAGTTAATGAAGTAATGAAAAGATGGAAGAAATCCATATAAAACCTATATGACTGGGAAAAAGATCAAAAGAAGAAAATATGGCAATAGAAGAAGAAGATGGAAAAGCTTTCCAAATACTAGAAGTGAACTAGAAATATCAATAAAGAAATGAAGAATGGCAGCTATGGGGGGAGAGATGAAATACCAGCTGTATTAATGAAGGCAATTGAGGGGGAAGGAAGACAAATATTGTTGAGACTGTGCAATGAAATATATAATAAGGGAAAATGGCCAAAAGACTTGCAAAACTATTATGATACCATTCCCAAAGAAGAAAAACACAAAAAAATTTGAAGAATTTAGAACAATCAGCCTAATATCATATACGTCCAAAATCCTTTCAAGGGCAATAAAAAGAAGGCTGCATAATAGACTAAATAAAAACATAAAAGAATAGCAATATGGTTTTACGAAGGGAATATGAACAAGGAATGCCATTGGGTTATTGAGAGTCTATTCGGCTATTGGAGGAAGGTACTTAGAAAAGAATAAGAAAAGTAGGAGAGAAAGACAATTAATTAAGGAAATAAAGGAAAGGAAATGGTTGGGGTATATAATGAGAAAGGAATGTTTATTGAAGACTGCAATAGAAGGAACAGTAGAGGAGAGAGGGAGGAAAAGATTCAAAATGATGGACAGCCTGATGAGGAAGAAATATTGGGAAATAAAAAAGGAAGCACAAAACAGAGGACTGGAGAAAAGAAAAATAAATGTTTCATGAAGATCTGCCAAAGAGGCAGATGATGATTCATGTAAAATCCAATCTATAACATAAAGGACACTGGGAAATAGGGGTGAGCAATGCATCGAAAAATGCTATTCGATTCATGACAAGTCAAAATGTCGATGCATTGATAGTGCCACGATGCATAAGCAATATCGATGTCTCAGAACCATTCTGATGAGCCAAAATTATGAATTATTGAGAAAAAAATTCCTTTTTAGTCTATAATCTTTATTGGTGAGTCTTATAGAACTACTACTTTGATGTTTTAAATAAAATATTTTACAATAAAATAGTTTTAAAATAATTATTCCTCGAGTTTGTTTTCGTTCCGAGTGGATAGTGGTGAGCGCGATTGGACACAAACCTGGTTATATCGCAATAACGAATACAAAGTTTGATCGGGAGATAACTCGTACGGATATGAACATGTTAAAAATCCATCAAGCAATGCGTATGGGAATCGTAATTTACGTGTGTGCACCGTACCACAAATCAGTAGAACTTTCTCATACAGACAGTCCATCTATTTTAGTTAATCTGCAATTATTTTGGGATCCGTATTTATGCAAATTGTTGCATAGGAACAATTGGAATAGTGAAATAATTGTGTCTTCAACTGTGTTTTCGAATATTGCTGATAACAGTCCGAATATTGCTGGTAAAAGTCAATGTTGCAGATAACATATGTCCATTTGTTTTCATGACTTTTGTTATCACTTCCTGTCTCATAGGGTAGGGCCTAACTATCCTTTTATCAAAACATTTCTCATGCTTTCACAGTAATACATTCAAAGCACAGAGTGTTATCTTGTTTCCTTTTATAAATTCAAACTTGTTGCATATTTAACAGCTAGCTGTACCCGCCCGCTTTGCCGGTCATAATATTGAGCTTTGATTGTATCATTGAAATGTGCAGCAACCTTTCAGTTTACATAGTATCCAATTTACAACAGCTGATGTTTTGTGTAGTTTACTACTGTACTCAATTATTTTTAATTTTGAAAGTTTTGCCTACCACAATTTTATTATATTTGTTTTTATTTAACAGCTGTTAATCAAATAAATCAATCAATTAATATAGCTTCACAAGAAATCAAAACATAAAAATATAAACAGTATAATCTTGACATATTTAAAACCCACAGCTGATATTCTTTTTATATTTGACTTATTATACCTTCATGCATCCTGCTATTTCATTAACATCGAAACTTTAGAAGTCCAAGTGATGGAGCCCTGAGGGATTAAAGAAACGGGAATAGGACAGTAACCTTCCCTGGGGTATATAGAACAACTTCCCCAAGTTTCATGGCGATCGGGTGGACGGTTTGGTAGCGCATAAAGGATAGACAAACAAACATACATTGGATTTTATATATATAGATAATTCACGTTCGTCGATTTCGATTCAGTTAGTTTGTTGGCACTGTGTTCTAAAATACTTTCCTCAAAATTATTTGCATTTAAAAAAAGTATAATTAAATGTTAATTATTAAAGACAACTCTATTAACATATACTGCATTTTCAACCTTTTTATAGGATAATATTTAAAATAAGAATTAATATAAAAACTCAATTAATGTATTCAATAAATTACATTTGTTTGCATTTATTGATATTGTTTTATTAATTTTAATATATTGGCTAAACAATAATGGATTATTATACATGAATTCAAATGATGCTTCTTCTAAACAAATTCTGTGATATAGAAAGTAAGCTTTATTTATCTATGCTTATGTGACTTTGCATTAATATTCATTTCAGTCAACTCAGCGTAAGCTTTTAGAATCAGTTATATGGCTGTCACCATTTTCCAACTATGATAGTGAATAACAATAATTAAGTTGTTTTCCATTATTTTATACATTCTTCTTTTTGCCTGTGAAATATATTATTTTAACTCTAACAAAGAATTTAATACAGAGCCATCAAGTTCCTTTATTATTATCTTTTCCTATATTTGCCCTTAATTACTCCATCACATAAGCATGCTTAGTGCAAAACAAATTTACTAAGCCCTAAAATTATATTTCAAAATAATTTTTTAAATGTTAAAAAAATTTTAATTTTTTTAAAAATATTTTTTAATTAAAAAAAATATATATTACTGCGTTCTGTGAATTCCTTCATCATATATTCCTTATATTATTTTTAATTTATCTTCTTACTTTGATATAAAGTTAATTTTTATAGTTTTGTTTTGTTTATATGATCAAAAAACGTATCTTTTAAATTATCTTTCTTTGTAGTAGTAAGATTTACTCAACCACTTCCAAATCTTAATAAAAACCATACATTCTTTATGTGCGCATCAAATCGAGTTGCATCAAATTAAAATTCTTTTAATCGTATCACTGCATCAAATCAAAAAAATTTGCTAATCACCTACCCCAACTGGGAAATAAAACAATTATTATGATCAAATTTTTATTTCATTCATGAAACATAGAAATAGAAAAAATGAAACTGTCAAGAATTAAGATATTCACTTAAATAAAATATTTGGTCTAGTTTTTGTCAATATTCTACAAAATATTTTCTTAATTTACTATAGTTTATTTATATTGCCACTAGGGATCTAGATCCCAATGCACTGTTTGAACGATGTCTTGTAATATTGTACCTATTGAACGAATTGCTTGTAAAATGGTTGCCATTAAAAGTGAGAGAGTTAGTGCGACTAGTCTACTTCGACCATCTTCAGACTTCTCATCACTGGACTCACTAGAAATCTCTTCTTCTAGATCCAATAGGGAGGATGAGGAGCTTGACAATAACTCTAGGTTTGATGATTTCAGAGATGGTTCTTCATGAAATGATCAGCTTATTTCTTCATTTGTTTGGAATCGCTGCTGCCTGCCCATTTTCAGAAAGATCTGTAAAAATCAATGTCAAGATTTCAATAAAGGAAGTGTTCAGTTACATTAAAAACATGTTTAGGCCCTTAGTGGCTTTTGTCCAGTTAACACGATGGCAGCTTCGTGTAAAATAATGGCTGCTAATGAGTTAACTTGATGCATGCGTCTGTCCTGATTTATTTAATTATCTGTCGAGTTGACTTAGTTCGCTGTTCTGCTCCTAGATGGTGTTTGCATGCACTTCAGTGTCACACTGAATATTTCTTGGAAATGAAGACTGCTGTTTTTATTCCATTTATATTCCCACATCCTTGACCGTTTACCATACTCAGTTTTCCCCTCATGCAATTTGGTTAACAGTCCGTGTTTATTTACATCATATTGTTTACTTATGTTAGGAAACCATAATTATTGTCCTTGTATATAGTGAGTTAGTTTATTATTATTAATTATTATACTTTTGTTTTGTATTTGCTTGTTTTTATTTTAGTTGTAATATTAGTGTTTCAAGACCATTCACTTTTGGTTTAATTACTATTTATAACATTTTAGACTTTCACTCTGGCTATAGATTTCATAAATTAGGATAACTTTAAAGGTCTTTTGTTAGGTGATGAGGAGTCTGTTACCCAGCAACGCAATACGAAGAGTATTGAAGTTGTTCTCAAATGAGAAAATTATGGCGAGACTGAGGCAAATGTTGCTATAAATGATCATAATGACTCTTATGAATTGTTCAGACTTGGAACAGACAAATTAATAAGTAACACGGTCAAACAAACTAATTCTTATGCCCAGCAGTTTTTGTCATTTCGTCCTCTGCTGCAGTTTTAAAGGTTCAATGCATGGAAAACAGATTATAATGAAATCTATGTACTGCTGGTCATTTACATACTTTGTGCCCTAAATTGGAAACCAGAACTTGAAAAGTATTAAAATAAAGTGTTCAATTTCTGTGTTTGTAATCTCATTTCACATAATAGAATTAAATTGGTGAACCTTTTTTACACTTCAACAACTCATGAGAATTGTTACGCAGCATCATGATCAGAGCATAAAACCCAAAAAAGGGAGACCATCTGCCAAAGAAGGTTCTCTATGGATGAAACAGCGGAATATATTCCAGAATATGTTTTAGTTTGTTGAGGAGAAGGAAAGCTCTGAGGCTATTCCTAGGTTGCACTTCAACCTTAGGTTTATTGTGCTCCCCTGTTACATACTAGAATGGGGTAACTATTCCAAGCGGCTTGTACCTATTCCAGAATATATTTCTGCTAAGAAAAAAAACTAATTCAACGCATAGGTGGGTAGTCTGTTCCAAACAGAACATGTACTGGAAATCCTGATACTAGTGCGACGACTGTGGCATGTCCTTGTGCAGGGCTCTGTGATTCAAGGTATTCCATTCATTTTTGAAGTTTATATATATTGTACATAATTTTTAGTAACTTTTTAAATTGTTTTTAAGTGATTAATTTTTGTTTATTTTCTAAAGCTGTGTGTAAATAAGATTACCAGAAACTACTGAAAAACCAACATTAAGTGTAAGTTTTCCTCTTTCATATTGTTATAAAATAACTTTTTAATTTTTATTAGTGGTTTTCGAACTATGAAAAGTACTTATAATTTATTATTTTCCATAAAAAATTAGAAAATATAAAAATAAGCACTTTATCAAAAATTCTGTTATGGGGTTAACATGGACTAATCCTAAATATAAATTTTACTTATTTGCTATGTGAAATTTTTACAATAAATAAGAGTTATTTTACATAAAAATGGTATTGTTAGTAAATTTACCTGTGGATGTGTAAAGGTGATTTCTCTGAATTCTTGAGTAAATGATAAAATATATAAACAAAAACATATCGCAACTATCCATTCTGATATAGTGCTGATAACATGCATCACCCAGCCACCATCCTCGGGATGCCATTTCCGTGGGTTACTGCCTGCAATTAATTATAATAAATTAATTATTATATACAAAAAAAATTACTAGGCATATATTTGAAGCCCAGATCATAACCATAAGTAATTGCCAAAATAGTTCACTGCCATTTTACTTGGCACATTATTTTCTTCTTCATTATTTATTGCCATTGCAAAAAACTGAATACAAAAATTAAAGCCTGATGCATTTGAACATACCATGATGGCATCCATCTAAACATAGAAATGATTTGTCCACTGACTTCAAATATAACAAGTGCACTTCAACTGAATATATTCTGTTCACCGAGAGCTGAAAGTGAGGCTCCACCTAGATTGTCGCTGTCACAAGAGCGCCGGCCAATAAAAAGAGGGTGTCCACGGGACCCTTGATTTACAACAAGACTAATTCATTAGCATCGGTCAGTCAGGTTAAAGATAAAATTCGAATAGAAGGAATACATAACTTTCAATCTCATTCTTATACATATGAAGGGATACAAAACCCAGCCTTGTACTCTTTAGCCTAGCTTGTAGTAATTTGTATTTAGATCAATATAATCAAAAATATAAAATAGAAAGAAAGACTTTTGTCAGTTCCTATTGTCCAGTTGAATAGGATTGTCAGTTTCCATCCAGCTTAGGATGGTACTTTTTACTGTGTAATTGTATAGAGGCACTTGTATATGGCATAGTTGTATAGGGCACACATTAAATAAACGATGTCCGGCATTGGGCTGGAAGTTAACGGGATGAATGTTTCGATTACAGTTACACACCACAACAAATGTATTGCTTCTTTTTACTTATTTATCATATGAAGAGGAAGTCGAGTTTTTTTTATTTATTTTAAATTGACTGTATTTTTCTATTTATTTAGAATGTATATGTAAAGAAAATTAAAAGACATGCAAATAACTAGACATAAAAAATGAACATTTAAATAACTGGGCATATAAAACGTGCATAACCTACAATGAAAACTAGGACGTATTAAACAAACCCCACATTAAAGGATTAACAAAGCACTTCACATTAAACTTAAACAGTTTAATATTATCCATTTTGTTTAATATGCATTAAGTTCTTGTATCTAAGGATGGTTGGAGCTGTGAAAGTATTAAATAAACTTTATACATTTTAGCATCTTTTCCTGACTTATTTCAGATATTATATAGGCCTACAATAAAGTTTGTATTCTCATATTTTAACAACACTAATCAAAATGATCAACAAATAAATTAACTTCACTAAGATCAAAACTTTTTAAGAAATCAAAAATAACATAATAACCTCACTAATAATCATATGATACTCACCATGAAATTGTACATGTGATATAACTCCAGTCACTACGATAACAAAGAACAGAACTGTAGTAACTGCAGAGAGGAAGACCCTGAGCCGTGCCATGGTCAGACTGTTTGCTATAGGATGCATGTGATATGATAATATTGCCTAGAAACATTCAGAAAAATAGTAACAAATAAGATAAGCTAGATTCTTATACTTGCTATTATTGATTTCAGGATTTCCTTTTTCTTTTATTTCATACCTAAAATGCCATTTTCGTATAGTAGGCTTTTAATACTAAAATAAAAATCTTTCTATTTAACCCTGGAAGTTAAAATAGCACTGAATGGTAGACATTTTAAAGTGGTTTGAAAGCATATTTAATTTATTTATTTATAAATTTGAATATACTGAAAACCAGCATGTATTATATACATCATTTTGATAGTAAATAAAGTTTTATTTAGTATATGTACATATTAATTATAGTATTTCAATTGTATCAAAATTATATTTTTGACTATACCGGTAAGTAAAAAGAGTTTTCTAAAAGTTAAAATAAGGGATTGTGACAGTAAAAGTTACCTTTTTTTGTAAACAAATCAAAATAGCTAAATGCTTCAAAATGGTATCTAGTTTTTCTTAATATATACTACTTCAACTAACACTACAATACAAACTAATACAAAAACAAGAGACAAAAAAAGTCAAGAGAAGTATCAGCTTTTTTCAAGCTGGAGACAGACTAAGATAACAATTGAAGAAAACCACTTGGGTTGCATCAAACCTACCTCTAATATTTCCATTTAGTTTTGTCCAACATGGTTTGACAGGGTTATTAAAACATATTTTAAACTGTTCTTTTTTTTAATTTTCCTTGAAAATATTTAAGTGTAATAAAGCTGGAAAACCTCTAGCTTGGACACTTTCAGAATAACCTTGGAATGTATCAAGCAAAAAGGCACCTTACAGATAGTATTTTTAAACGAGTTAAAAATAGTAGACTGAATATATTTAAAAATTAAAGCCAAATCAAAGGTATTATTTATTTTTATATACTACAGTATATACTTCATAGTTTTTTCAGAGTTCACAACCCTAAGAGTTAGTCCCAATTTCTATAGTTCCGGTTGTATGTACATTGTTAGAGGTCTTAGTTTACAAAATTTAACAATTTTGAGGAAAACTATATATTAAATTCAATTCAGTTTGGTTTTAAGAAAAGTTGCTCTACCTTTCAATGCTTTGATAGGCTGGTAAAGGATATTACAGGAGTCTTTGAGGAGAAAGCCTTAGCTCAGGCTAAATTTTGTGACCTGAGCTGGGCTTTTGATTATGTGTGGATACAAAGGACCTTATAAAAAAATTATCTTATTTTAGTTTCAGATACAAAGGACCTTATAAAAAATTTATCTTATTTTAGTTTCAGAAATAAGCCGATATTATTTATCAAATCCTATTCAAGCATATTACAACCTCGGTTATCCAGCGTAATGTGGTGAAGGTCAAGCCAGATACGATAAAAGCCGGATAAAACATAAATCATAAATAACTTCCTCCATAAATAAGACGTCAGGAAGCACTACTTAAAGAATTCAATAAGATCCTGAATGCCTCGCACCCCCATATATCCAGAATTTCCCACCTCTACCCGCCCACCCATACACGTACAGTGGTATTGACCCACCATACATGTAAATTGATATTCACCCACCCGCCTGTACATACACGTACAGTGGCATTGAACACATTTAATTACAGATAACAGACAGTACACATAAGCGGGTTTGCAATTGCATGTGTCGCAACGCCCTCTGTAGCAATTGTAATGAAATGAAAGATGTTTATCACAATCACCAACTTTTAAGCTTCTTTACTATAAAATAGGAAATATATTTTAAAATACTACTGTGTTTTAATTATGCTATCAAAAATTCTAAGGTAAATGTTATGTAAATTATATATGTTTACTTAAATATTAAATCTTAAACTTAAATTTAATTTTAACTCAGACAAATAAAAAAAATATACAGTTATGTAACTGCAAACTATAGATTTATTGCAGTCATAAAAACCAAACTAATTAGTCAATAAAAATAATAAGCTAATCGTTTTAAAATTCCTATTTTAATTATTAATATGATTATTAGATATTGCCTTCCAATCGCCTACTGTACTTTTTGCCACACCTAACTCAGCGGCGATCTTTTTGGCTGATTCACCTAGGAGTCAAGCCTTCTAATCGCTCGAAGTTTTTCTTCTATAGTTACGACCGCTTTTTTCCTTTTTAATTCACTCATCTTGGCTGAAAAACACTTACTCACTTATAATAAACCACTGCTTAAAAAAGGAGAATATGTGTTCACGCCACTATATAAACAACAGACTGACAATGAAGAGGGTGTGAACGTAAAATGAACTGTTCTACTTCCCCTACTTGCGAAATGGACTCTTCCAGCCAGCCACACTGTACAAAAGTAAACAACATAGCCAGTTCGGATCTTCAGGCGCATTATTAGGCAGTAACAAGCGACCGCTTGTTGAGAGAGGGTGACTAGTCAATACAGCTCCTACAATTTGCGAAATGCATAACCAAAACACTTGTGTACGACATTTGCGTTTCAAAACTGAAAGGCGCTTCTGATAATTATAATTTTATCTTGTAAATAATTGTTATTGTAACCTACTTGCCGAACCCAAGGACACGGACTGCTGAATCAAGTGAGGTCGGATAATCGAGGTTGTGCTGTTACAGGAAACAAACAGTTTTTGTTGATAACAACTGGTCTCAGGATGCAAGGGTGAAGTATGGATCTCGCAGGGATTTATACTTGGACCTTTGTTGTTCCTTATTTTTATTAATGATACCTGTCCTCCACAGTTACAGCCACAACTATTATATATGCAGATGATGCTACATTCCAAATGTTTCCAAAAACCTAAAAGAACTAGATACTATTACACAAAAGACCTTCTCAGAAGCATCAAATTGGTTTAAAAGTAATGGTTTTATTTAAATCAGTGATAAACTTATACTGTTCTATTTGAGTTAAAGTCTACCGACAATCCAAATTATTTATTGATTTTTATAGCAGTGTGAAATTTTTGGGGATTTTTAGTTCAAGCTTGTCAGTTAGCTGAAAATCAGACCAACACTATGTGGTTCGGATTCCACGTAAAGCTGTAGATCCTTAGTTTTCCTGGCAATTGGGCTTTTAATAAATAGCTCTTTCTTAGAAACAGTCAAACGTCACTGCACTCATCCAACCAATGGATCAGGGTGTTATATCCGCACTTAAAAGACACTACCGATTCACCCTACTTAAAAAAAGAATTGAAGAGGGCAGTGACCTTAAAGTTTTCTGGAAAGACTTTACAATCCTTGATGCAATTTATGACATCTCTGCGGCATGGGAAAAAACAAAATCGATAATGATCATATGATCCTGAAAGAGAATCTTACCAGACATTAGTGATGAAGAAGATTTTGAAGGGTTTAGAGACGAAAAATCGTGTGTGATATTGTCTGTGTCATTAACAATACGCCAGGTGGAGAAGATGTAGACATTGAGAACGATCGCAAGTGGTTTAGCTGTGACAAAGATGAACAAGGATATCAACAGCTGACTGACGAGCAGATAGTGAATAAAGTGAGCGGTAATGACCGTGAAGGAGAAGTGAAAAGTGAAAGTGAGATGGAGGGGGAAGCAGCTGCTTGCAGTCTGCCAACTATCACTCACGGAGCAGCATTGGCCCATGTCGAGTTGCTATTAGAATACGTGGAAAGCCAGGACGACAGTCTGATCACCGATAAGATTCTTTTGTGACAACTGAGAAGCAAAATTAAAAAACAATGTTTCTTAGCGCAAAAACAAAAACAATGAAGGACTATTTCTTCAAAATTAAACACTTTTCATTACAGGTACAATATTTTCAACAGTTTTCAGAACATTTATTATATCATAATTTTCTCCCGTAAAGTACAGTATATGTTTTAAGTTTTACAATTTTGTAATATAAACTTTAGTGTTTG
>JAQJVL010003712.1:0-56048 GCA_035578905.1 Stictocephala bisonia | reverse complement strand
CCCTTTTTATTTATTTCAATTGAATATATTCCTTTCCTTTTACGTAATAATTTATTGTTTATTTAAATTAATTAATTTACCTATCAATTTGGTGGACCTGTTACAGGGACTACTGTATTTTATATTACTGTATTTAGTTCTGAAATTACACCATCAATACATATTAATTGTATTGCAATAATGCCATTTTAGGCTTTAATTTTATTTGGAAAGCACAGGACTATTATTGGCAAACAACATACATTTTTAAATATATATATATATATACATATATATATATATATATATATATAAATATATATATATATATATATATATATATATATATATATATATATAGGGATTTTATTTTAAAATAACTGGAAAATTAGTATAACTTGCAAGTTAATTTTTTGTAATTCTGTTTTTTGTTATTCCGTATGTAAATTTCATGAGAATTTATAAATGGTACAGACTGGGCCATGGTTCTAGATGTGTAGGAGAAGTATTGCAAGCGAGATATCGAATATCCCCCATCAAATTTCTCCTACGTCTATTGTGTACAATCTGTTCAAAATCTAGCCTTAGATATGATTTAGGTTGGCTGCTATGTTTATAACTTGACGTTGTACACAGCTCCGCTCCTCTAACTAGCACATGCACAAAGCAGTGCCAATCAACACTAAGCCCAATACTAGGTACAGTACGTGTTGACATACACATAACCTTCAATTCTTTACAAATAAGTTCTGTTCTCGTTCTTTCTTACTTAAACCTTTTTGGATAAAACTATTATTAAGTAAACAGATGAATATATTCATTCAATGATTATAGTTTAAAATATTAATTTATGACTTTTTAAAAATTCCAATTCTACACCATTGTTGTTTTAAAATAATTAGTGAATTTCAAGTTTTTTAGGAAAAGGTGCATGAAGTTAAAGTTGTTAAATCAATAGAATATGTTTATTTCCATAATGCATTTATTTTACAAAGATTAAAATCTTAAAATTAGCATACACTTAACTCACTTCCTTATTTTAATTTGAAACAATTTTTATTAACCCCTAAAAATGCTTTTATAAGGTAATTAGTTTCAATTTATTCAATATTTAATAACTTAGTTAGGATTTATTATTATTTTGTTAATAAAAATCAGGTTTTAAACTATTCCTTTTGTATTTTCATTGCTGAATGTAACGAAAACATAGGAAGAGTTTAAGAGAAAACAAACAAGGGTTGTTTTAATTAATAATCTTATTTTTAACGTGTAAACAAATTTGTATTAATGTATAAAAATCATTATTAGTGGTTAGGTGATTGTCACATTGTTTTAGTGGCTGCGTACATTGACCTCTATCATCTGCCGCGTACCACAAAAAGTGTCATACCTTGTTTATTTTTTTTATTCGATCTAAATAAATAGGACATCGTTAGATTTGCCTTTAAATTATCTAAAAAAAGTTATTTAAGTAAAAGTGTTACACGACTATTATTTTAAAAGTTGTTCTTATTTAAAACTATTGGATGGCCGCCATTTTGAAGTCCTAATTTAGAAAATTTTGAAATTTTGTTCATAGGTTGGCCTTATTATTATTAAGTTGTATACCAAATTCCAAAATGTTATATAGTTTTGAGGAAAAAAAAAATTTGAAAAAAATGGCGACTGTAAGGACTTTCGGATGTTTTAAATGTGATATTTAGATTTGCTCTTAGCCAAGAATCAATACCTCAAAATGTTGGTAGAGAGTTCTGAAACACCCTGTATGTGTATAAAATTACCAATGGGTTTAAGTTCTCACTTTGTAGTTTTTCTTGAAAAATATTTATTGATTTAATTACTGGATTTATTGTGCTGTATGCTTCACCCCAACTAATTGTTCCAGGAGTTGCTGCTGTGTATGAAGGCATAATATATAAAATGTAGTGTCTGTAGCTCTAAATGTTTTATTTTGTAAAAAATGTAATGATAATATCTGAATTTTTTAACTATTGTTTCAATGTGTATGTTCCATTTCAAATTATCATTGAAGTTGACTCCCGGATATTTAAAGTATTTTACTCTTTTTATCTATTTTCCTCCAAATAATATTGGTCCTGTATTCTTATAACTATTACCGTAGCATCCTATTGCCATGTCAACAGATTTATCAACATTTTATACTTAGTTTATTATGAACCATTTTGTAGCATTTTCCAATTTGTTGTTCAGTTTGGAAATTATTTTGTTCAATACTTAATATATGAGTGTCAGTGGCATAAGCCTTGTATATTATTATTATTAGTAATAATATACATCATTATTAATAATAATGTATTAGATACATTATAAAAAATATTATTTATGAACTGATAAAAAATAATGGACCTTACATTGATTCTTGAGGTTCTTCAATTCAAACTGATTTATTATCGCTGTAAGTTTCATCTATTCTAAACACACCGTTGTCTATTTCCAAAAATCAAGTTAATGTTTTAGACTGCAATTTAAAGAACATAATAGTATTTCTTGCAGGTCAATGCCTGGAGAAACTGGTACGCCAATGGATTAAACGAAAATTACCTCCCTGTTAATTTATAAAACTCGTTTAAGTATTTTCGTTGTCATACATATTAACTGAAAGCTGGTTAAAAACACAGTGATACATCAATAAGTAACTTTCATCACCTGTTTTTTCATTATTCTTAAGTGTTAAGTTTGAAGAGGGACTTGCTCCATGTCTTTTACTTATCCGAACCAACTTTGCCAAGCAAGATTGAAGTAAATTATTTGATTCTAAAAATCAGCAATTGGTAGGTAGGTAAGTGGAAGAAGATAATATTCCACTATAAAGAAAAAAAAGTAATAAACTATTTTTTTATGAGAGATGGATGACATTATCCAATGATTCTTTTGCAAATATTATTTTTTAAATTTTGCTGTGACTAGATTGTTGCATGACTATAAAATAAAAGCAGACTGTGAGGTTTTATAATGGAAGAACTATAGAATAATGGATATAATATTATAAGAATAATGGAGAAATACTCACATCTTTAATAAGAATACAGTATAACCTCTTTAATCCGAACTAATTGGGACCGGGGGTAGTTCGGACTAAGGAATGTTCGGATTACAGAACATATTGTTGCTTTTACATAACAATAGCTAAAACGTGGCTAAAATGGATCGTAATTGTTGCGGGAAAAGTGAAAAATGCTTTATAAATTAAAATATAGTGTTTATTTAATACAGTAGTAAACATAGTGAATAAACAGTACTGTTTCGCGCGCATTCCGTTGTAGTTCATTCAATGGCCAACGTTAAACGGCTCCTGCGGCAGCGTTTGGATTACGGGGGTTCGGATTAAAGAGGTTCTACTGTATTAGTTTTTTAAGAATAAAAATAAAAGTATAGTTAAAGTTACTGAGGAAGGAGTGGAGAACCACTGCTCAATCGGATCAGAGAGATTGAACGACAGGAATGAGTCAAGAAAAAAATTATGTTTGAGAGTGATTCACCACGGAGGATGTTTGATCAAATAGTTTTAGTAATATATACAAAAGAATAACATAATCATGAATTTTTTTTACCAGTGGCACTTTCTTCAGGTGAGTAGAGAGAGACCTGAAGAAAGTGCCAGTGGTACAGATAATTCGTGATTATGTTATTCTTTTGTATTTGTTACTACTACTCTGCTGTTAGTGAACTTGTCTTCTAAGGTAAGTTTGCTGATGTCCTATCTCTCCAATATACTAATTCCTGGCCTAGTGCCCTTTAACCTAACCTAAAAAATGATCAAATAGTCTGAGATAGAGTAGATGGTGACACTCCAGAAAGTACAGTCCATTGGTCAGCGGTCATAGTTCAGAATGCTGATGAATGGCCGCAGAAGCACGTACATTTTGAATGTCCAGAAGACTGATCGTGTACCCCACAAACGAAGTCTTCAAGTAAAGAGATGAATATGAGAGAGAGCAAGAGAGACCCAGCACTGTGACGGTGTTGGGAGTTGACGAGAACATCGATGCTAACAAGGGCGTTACACAAGGTGAGTTTATTTTGAAGAACCAATGAGAGTTTCAGTTTATGGTGGCATAATTTGTATTTTGGAGCAAGATATATCACTCTTGGTTTGAATTGACTTGGAATAGACTATATTAAATTACATAATAAATGGAATATTTACAATTACCTAAGAGTAATCAATGCAAGTTTTCCTACTTCTTTAAAATGACTTGCCTAGTAAGAAGTACAACCCTATAATGTATGCATCTATTTTCCATTTTAACAAAGTACAGACACTATCTCTCCGTTCTATCGTCTCTCTTTCTCCTTTTTATCTATATTGTAAAATTTGAATTGGAAAATTATTTTCATTTGTATATATTGTAAAAGATAAAAATGCTAGACTTCTCATAGATTTCTGAAGAAACCAGTTACAAAAAGCAATATAATATGAGCTGGGAAGTCAGCACGCCGAAGAGCTGCACATGATAAAAAAAAGTAGCTGTTCTTTTAATATTCTCCATACTGTGAGTGAGATATCTATTATGTCACTTACAGCTATCTGCCTTGTACTTGCACCAGGTCTTCATCAACACATTTCAGAACAGAGTCTGAACATTTTTCGCATACCTTTACTATAAGTTTTTTTTTTTTTTTTGTTATTACAGCTAACATTTGCTATTGTAATGATATCAAGCTCATAGTAATATACAGCAAGGACTTAAATGCTTTAAAATTTAAGTTTAAAAAACTAAAACCTTTAAAGATAAAAAAAAAATAAAGTTACATCAACATTAGAGATAAGAATACAGCCTAAAAAAACATTGTTGAATAATTTCATTTAAACGTATGGATTTTGAGTTTTATCACAGTAAAATTAATATGCCACCATTTTTAAACGGAATACAGTAATCAGTTGATTATTTTTTGTGAAATTAGTCTTCGTATGAGGGATGAGTAACATACAAAATTTTAACTCCACAAGTTCAGTTGTTTTTCAGATATTTATTTATTAAAAAAAAAAAAAAAAACTGATAATCTCTGAAAATAGAAGCATATTAGACAACCTTCATACCTTTTCTTTAATTTGGTGCATATAATCACTAATCAGATCCTGAACTAAGTCCGCATATTACAGTCTGTACAAAATACTTAACTAATGTAATAACCCATTTCATAGATCATTTGTTTGGGTAAAAACTACTCTACTAGACCAAATTTGGAAAACAAGTTTATTATCAATACATTTACATTTTCACATGTATATTCAACAAAACCAGTAATCCTTTTAACACATTAAAATGCATGTAATGTAAATAATTCATTCAATTTAAACTTAACAAAATTATTCTATTTAGGAAAACACAGACACATATAGTTTTGTGATAAGGATGTATACAAACTTTGAGATACACACTTCATGAAAAACAAACATAATAATAACTACAGTACAACCTCGATTATCTGGCCTAATGTGGGGAAGTTCAAGCCGGATAAACAACACCCTGTGCAGCAATTGTAAGGAAACAATATTTATCACGATCACCAACTTTGACATTGCTTTACAATACAATACGAAAGATATTTATGTTTCGAAATGGACTATTCCAGCCAGCCACACTAAACAAACATTGCCAGCTCAGATCTTCAGGTGCATTATTAAATTATTACGCAGTAAAAAGCAACCGCTTGTTTAGAGAGGGTGACTAGTCAATACAGCGCAATGCAAAACCAATACACTTGTGTTTCAAAACTGCAAGGCGCTTCTGATTAATTCTAATTTTATCTTATAAATAATTTTTATTGTTATCTACTTGCCGAACCGGATGTCACAGACTGCCGGATAAAGTGAGGCCGGTAATCGAGGTTGTACTGTACATAGTAATAAACCAAATCAACTTGCATAAACTTCTTTGCATAACAAATTGAAAATTGAGCACTTGTATGCTTTATGATTTATACGGAAAATTAATAATGTGATTTCAAAGTTAGATAAGACTGAAAATGGTGTTAAATGAATTGTAGTTCACATAAATTGGGCATTAAATAACGCATGGAAAGCAGTAGCTACTCTCAATAATGAAATGAAAAACCATCATCAGAGATGATTTAGTCTTCACTGTACATCGACCACAAAGCATACTCGGAGGTTGCGCAGAGAAAAAACAGGTCAGTTTGTTTACATAATTATAACATCATCCACCCTACTTGAAAGGCATGTACATGATGAATTAATTAAAGGGCGCATTCGCTTAAAGTTTTACTGCAACTGTACCCCAAAACTGTTGGCTGAAGACTCTAGTCACCACACACTTGAACAATCGCTGCCTGCAGGCTACCCACCTTCAGGCCCAGATCTGTCAATGCTCCACACACTCACAGTTATTGGTCGTCAGTCTGTAGGGCTGCAGATCAAAATATTTCTCAAGTCACTGCATGCCTCTATCTCGCCAATAGGCCAAACATACTCAGTCGGCGATTGTCAGTTTAGAACCATACTATGTTTAGTGTGTTCGTTACGATTTCATAATTATGAACAAGCATAAGAAATGTGCTTTATTTATCCTCATACCCTAAAAACACTAAAGTGCAAGTAAAAAGAGGTTTTGGGCGAAGAAGTGGCTTATCTCGTTTTATGTGCTTTCCATAAACACAGGTATTCGTGATATAATTCAATAAAAAAGGTAATAAACTGAGGTTTGTTTTATCCATCAGATACAGATTTTTCAGACAAAAATAAAGATGAGCGGACTGTAGATTTCTATTATAAATTCAACTGTCACGATCAGAGACTGCATGCGAACTGATGAGTGTGTACACAATTTGGACTACAGGCAGTTATCACTACAATCACGGACTGTCAACAATCACTACAATTCACTATCTCTGCCAGCCACACATTGACAGTTTCAGTCCGCCTGCAGCCCATAATCGTACATTCGACTGTAAGTGTGTGGCGACCTAATCCAATCTGTCAGTCCTGCATCGCCAGTTAAACTGTTTGTGAATGGGCTCCTTTAGGGTAAAACAGATGTCAAAAAACATATCTAAAAATTTTATTTATAGGGATTATGATTTTATATAAATACAAATGCAACCAATTATTACTCAAGTTTATTCCTCCCACATTACTTAACATTGAACAAAATAGAAGTATTAAAAAAAAAAAAGAATAACTCAGCAGCTATGATTGTTTTCTGTTTTCATAAAATGTGATCTAGAGAATAAATTTGTCTGTTTTGTTAAATAATAGCCAATTTCCCCAAATATTCATAATATAATAATACACTCAATTTAAATGTGATTAGAATCTAAACAAAAAGTACCTCTATGAACTTAAAACAAATAAAGGATTGATGAATCTCAGCTGATGTCTAGATCTAGTAATTAAATTAACAAGAATTAATGACAATGCACATTTGAAATATAATTGAAATTCACACTCCTGAACCGATCATCAGTAGTCATCTCCGCGACTGATGACTTCCTTGCAAGTGGGACGCAAGACAATAGTGTGCTCAAACTGAGCAGTGTAGCACCCTTTGATATCACAAAGTGGGGGGTAGGACTCGACAATACCTGTGAATGAATACAAATGTAATGAGCTCAAGAAATTATAGTTTACATATAAGAATATAAAAATGTAATTATTTTAAACAAATTGAATATGATATCTTAGAATACTTTAGGCATATCAGTTTGTGACATTCAGTTGACATTAGTTTTTTAGTGACCCAGCCTGCTAGTGTTTTCTTTAGAGTATGAAAAGAAAAAGAGGGTCACGGTCAAGGTGTAAGTCGGTTGATGTCAACAGCACATTGTGAGGAGGTCACCTGTGCTGTTTAGTTTTGTTTGCAATGTTCCGAGTAAAAATAGTGACGAAATGTCTGCGATGACTAAGTGGTGGATAATTGGTAATCTTTATAGTAGGCAATTTTCAGTGCACGAAATTAACCAAAAAATTAGTACTACTGTATTTACACGAATGTCGTCCGCGACATACACTTCTACCGTGACCCACTTGTCCTGTTCGCATCCTTAATCGGAATAACCTCTTAAGAGCTGTGTTATACAACTAGTGCAGATATATCTCGAGGGCAATGTTAGTACATAAAGAGAAAATAACGACATTACTACAAAATAATTCAAAAGATATCATTATTTGGAAATCATTCATCATAATCAATACTTTGAAAAAACCAAAAAAGGTTTTCAAATACAAAATTCACTATAATGTATTCTTATTTATCTTTTAGGACATTCATAAATATTAATTTTATTTTAAATGTATAAGTTGGTTCACGAGTTAGGGCTACTAGTTTTATAAATTGAATAATAACTATAATTTTAAGTTACTCTTTTATTCATTTTTTATAATAATACATGACCGGTTTCGGTTTTATTATTATTATTTTTATTATTTAATACAAATTGAATATTAACTATAATTTTATTTTATTTTATTTCATTTCAACGAACATTCCATTTTTACAAAATAATTACAATAATGTTATTAAAAAAATACATCATTTTTATTAACAAAGCAAAGATATATATGTCAGATCGAAAGGTGAATATTCATAATGAGTGTAAATAGCAGTAAAAAACAATTCTGTGATATGTTCAAGTTATTGAGCCAAAAGTAACTTGACAGCTCTTTTGAATGCTGGTAGACTACAGTTAAAAAAGTCTATTCCAGAGCAGATAAGATTTCCTAGACGCTGGATCCTGACTATAGTGCTGTTCCTTTTGTAGTTGGTTGCGTGGTGCAGTCTTCCAAAGAGTTCCAATGATCTAGTACCCCTAGGGACTCGAAAGATGACCCTCTCCAAAAATGCAGAGCAGTCAATTACTCCACTGACTAGCTTAAAGAGGAAGAGTAAATTTGGTATTTCACGCCTAATCACTAGGGGGTTTAGCAGCAGTCCTGTAGTTAAAACCAAGTCTGACACCGACCAGTCGGAGGAATCAGTTCTGGACACCTTGTATATATGAAACATCCATCTTCTTTTATGGAGACAAAGTTACAGAGGCATATTCTAAAATAAGCCTTACATATGCACAATATAGCAACATTACGGAGGTGGGCTTTGATAAGAATCTGGTCGACCTGGAAATCATCTCCAGGCAACTGTTAGCTCTTGCTAAGATAGCTGAGATGTGGTTAGAGTGGTCAAGAGACGTCTTCAGTAGAACTCGCAAGTCCCTTGTCTCCATCCTTCTTGGGAGATCCTAACCTCTCAAATTATAGTTAGTATTAATCAAAGTATGTACTCTGTGAAACGTCAAATAAAATCATTTGTCACTATTGAGTTACATACAATTGTCATAACACCATACAACCACAGAATCAAGACTCTCCTGTAGAAGCTACGTGTCAGGAGTACACCTGATCTCATAAAAAACTTCATGTCATCGGCAAACAGAAGGCATGACAATTTGATTTGATTTATTATGTCATTGATTAAAATTATAAACAAAATTGGTCCCATGTGTGTTGGGACCACACATGGGAAATTATAAACAAAATTTGAGGGCACCTGATGATACATGAAACTTAAAAGAATGTATGTTGGCCAAACGGACTATTAGTTCTCTTCCTTTCAGGTAGCTCCCGAACCAAACCAAGAGAGAGCTTTTGATGCCATAGGCTTCATGCTTAGCAAGAAGATGTTATGGCTTACTTTATCAAAAGCTTTTGAAAAATCTAGATATATTGTATCGACTTGAGCTCCCTCTTCAAAGGCGTCCATGATATATGATTGATATAATACAGGGTTAGTCAACGTAGACTTGTTTGGAACAAAGCCTTGTTGGTAAGAATTGATAAGGGGATATAGCAGTGGAGATATTTTAGACAAGATAAATTTTTCAAATACTTTAGCAAGCACAGGTTGAATTACTATTGGTCGGTAGTTCTTAGCGTCGTTTCTAAATCCAGATTTATGTATAGGGATGACAAAACTGGTTTTAAGGATGTCAGGGAATTGTTTAAGAGTGTCCTGATATCCTTATCAGCCGGCATTAACCCCTGCAATGGTTGAAATAGCACATGTCTTCTTGAACTGTAATGTATTAAAAGCTTATCAAATTTGCAACTAAAAATATAAACCACTACAGAGATATGATATAACCATGTTGATATATGAAAAAAAATTCATACAGAACCCTAATTACCTTTATCACAAAGATCCTTCAAGGCCATCTGATACTTAGTTGCGCCAGTGCGATCCAACCAACGCTTGCAAAATGCCAATGTGCCAAAATGAGTATTGATTGTATTGAGCAGCAACTTGGATGATTGTAGTCTGAAAACCAAAAAAATATTTATGACAATTATTAAACCTTTGTCCGGTTTTCCAATTTATTTTATTTATTATTTCATTATTGAGGTGGCAGTGGTGAGGTCAAGTTGAGCTCTTCTAGCTCCACTATTTATTTACATTAAAAAACAAGTTTTTGTCTTTAAATTTGCTGTAAAGTTGTAAAATTTAGCTTATAAACAATTTAAAAGAAAATGCCTACCATCCCGGGTGCTAAATGTGGCAAATGCAAAGAGGATCTACCTACTGATGGCGATCACTCTATTTGTAGGTTATGTGGTGAAGGCTTCCACCTTGGTGAATGTAGTCTTAAGAGCCAATCCTGGAAATCACTAGGGAAGAATGGACAGGAAAAATGGACCTGTCCCTCTTGCAGAAGGAAAGACAAGTCAAAAAGCATATCTGAAGATGAGCCTAATGCAAATGTGCCTTTGGACCTGGTTCACCTGGCTGAGAAGATTGACAGCTTATTGGAAATGAAGGGCACTGTTGCAAAGATCGAGACTGCTATAAATTTCCAATCTGAAAAGTATGATGAGATACTGGATGAACTAAAAAAACTGAGAGAAGAAAATAAAGAGATAAAAAAAGAATTAAGAGAAGCAAGATCTAAACTGACGAAAAGCGAGGAACAGGTCAAGACTCTCACAGAACGGGTAAATGAATTGGACCAGTACGGGCGCAGGGTGAATTTGGAGATTCATGGTGTACCTGTGCAAGGGCCTTCCCTTAATACGGAGAAGACGATAGAAGTTGTGAAACAGCTAGCCCAGGACATCAAAGTACCGTTTGAGCCAGAGAAGATAAACAGGCTTCACAGGCTTCAGAAGAGAAATGATGAGAGACCCCCAGCCATCCTAGTTCAATTCTTCTCGGTGACAACCCGAGATGAATGGCTAAAAGCAGGAAAGAAGGCCAAACTATCGGAGCAAAACTCTAACAACAAGATCTTCTTCAATGAAAACCTCACTGCCTTTAACAAAGGACTACTTAGGGAAGCAAAAGTTAGAGCCAGGATCTACAATTACCAGTTTGTCTGGTTCCAAAATGGGAAAGTCTTGGCAAAAAAGGACCCAGACACCAAGAATGTAATTGTTATAAAAAGCTTGGAAGATGTGAACAAAATTGGAAGTTAACTGGACATGGTATGTAGTCTTTTGTATATAGTCAACATCCAAACCTATAATGCGTAAAAAAAAAAAAAAAATTTTATTTATTACTGTTACCCTATTTCATAGTTTAGTTTATGATTTATTTTGTTGTTATCATTTAATAGTCTATTTCTTGTTATACTTTGTAATAGTTTATTTTTTTATGTTATATGTTGTTAAAATTCTATCTTATTGTTACTGCTTGTCCTATAGTATATTAACTACTTATTTATTTATTTATTGGTTTGCTTCATAAACAAATATGTTTACCGATTTAGAAGACCTATATAGAAACTTCCATTTTGATAATTATTTAAATTTTGATTCTTGGTTTAATCAAAGTAGTTCCCCACAAAATCGATTAGGGTTTAATTTAGTTCACCTTAATATTAGATCACTACGGAAAAACTGGGATTCTTTAATGTTGCAACTGCTATCTTACATCAATAATATAGATATTTTAATATTATCCGAATTAAACTGCTCTGAAGAAACAATAAAAGCCTACTGTATAAATGGTTTTTCAACAGTGAGTAAGTGTAGGCTAGAGAAATCAGGTGGAGGGATTGCAGTTTTTTGTAATAATAATACTATTAAATTTCAAGAAATAAAATTAAAATCTAATTCATTTGAATGCATTGGAGGCATACTGGAACCTATAAGCTCCAGAAAACCCTTAGGCCCTACAATAAATCTCTTAGCTTTCTATCGGCCACCACCTCACAGTACAGGACTTACCTCACAATTTTTTATAGACGAATTGTGTTACTTGTTAGATAGTCAATTTCCTAATGGTAATTTAATTGTCGTTGGCGATTCCAACATTGATGTAAAAAACCCTTCTGAGAGGATCGTACAGGAGTATGAAACTGTTTTAGCCTCCAAAGGCTTAAATAGAATAATCTTGGACTATACCAGGGAAGAGATAAGAGATGGAAAGCTATCTCAGACCTGCATAGACCATATCTACATCAGAAGTACTTCTGCTTTTGATGAGATAGAGGGGGGTGTAGTTAAAGTAAAAATATCAGATCATTATTCAATTACGGTAAGCGCAGGGTTTGATTTGCAACCTGATTCAAAGTATAGAGAACACCCAGCCACTTCTGCACTACTTGTTGAGAATAAAGTAAAAAATGAGCTGGGGAGGATAGATTGGTCAGAAATGCCCTTATCAAACACAGACTGTGCTTTCGAATATTTGATAAATCAATTTAACAAGGCCTACGACAAATCTAAAATTACCATACAGCACACATACAAGAAAAAAAGAAGAGCAGAGAAGGAATGGATGAATGAACATTTGAGAGAACTGACAAAAGAAAGAGATAGATTATTTAGAGTGTGGAAAGCTGACCCACAAAATGCCAGACATAGATACCGTTACACGAGTTTTAGAAATAGAGTGAATGCACAAATTAGGAAAAGGAAAAACGAATATTATAAAACCTTATTTGATACTGCAGGTAATGATGTGAGAAAAATGTGGAATGGTGTAAACCGATTATTAGGTAGATGCAAAAACAAAAATCTCGACAAACAAATAGTTAGTTCAATGGAAGGCTTACCTGAGCAGATTGCTGACAGATTTTCAGATGAATTTATAAATGGAATAAATAGTATTAGGCATCATTGCGGCATCCAATTTACAAATGAGAATAATTTGATAAGATCAAACATATCACAGAGCTTTTATGTACCTATGTCAACTGAGAATAAAATAAAAGAATTAATAGAAAAATCAAACGTGAAAAAGGCTAGTGGAATAGATTCTGTAAGAACCAAAGATCTAAAGTTAGTATCAAGTAAAATATCACCTGCATTATCAAAAGCAATAAATTTATCATTGAAATCAGGAGTATTCCCAGACTGTTTAAAGACCTCAATAGTTAGACCAATATTCAAGAAAGGTTTGAAGAGTAAGTACGAGAACTATAGGCCTATTGCCCTCCTCTCCAGCATCGAAAAAATATTTGAGAAATATGTGTGCCATTATTTAAACAAATACCTCATGGAAAACTCTATAATTAGCAAAAACCAGTTTGCCTTCCAAAAGGGAAAAGGTACAGAGGATCTACTAAAGGAGGTCAGTGAGTACATTAACATACAAATAGATAAAGGATGCTATGTTCTGGCCCTTTTTATTGATTTGTCAAAAGCTTTTGATACAATAAATCATAAAAATTTGATAAGGACACTGGAGGACATTGGAATTACTGGCAATCAGTTAAAATGGTTTGAATCTTACCTGAGAAATAGACAGTTTACAGTAAAAGTAGAACAAACATATAGTAAAAGAAGTCTGTGTAATCTTGGAGTACCTCAAGGAAGTAACCTTGGGCCTGTATTATTTAATATATACCTAAATAATATATTTAGTAGAGTAAGAAATGTCAAACTCTGGGGATACGCAGATGATCTTTTGATAATAGCATCTCATGTGAACTTGGAAGTAGCCAGACACACTATGCAGAATAATTTTAACAGAGTGAACAAATGGATGCATGACATGGAATTAATAATTAACCCTCAGAAAACTGTACTAATGCCTATTTATCTTAGAAACAAAAATTTCACTTTTAAACCAGTAATTAAATACCATAGTTGCTCTTGCCTAAGATATACTGGTAATCAAGGTGGGCCTAATGAATCACAGGATAATACAGTTTGTAGCTGCACTGAAGTAGATATTGTAAATAAATGTGATTATTTAGGAATAACTATTGACAATGGACTGATTTGGAATGAACATATTGAGAAAATCCAAAGAAAGCTGTATGCTTGTACTGCAACTTTTTATAGGCTTAGAAATGTTTTAAGAGATGAAGGAAAGATATCGATATATAAGGCACTTGTTGAATCCATTATACGATACGGTGTAATACTATATGGAACAGCCGCAGATTGTCACTTAAATAAAATTAAAAAACTCCAAAAGAAATGTTTAGATATGATGTTTAACGATGGAGAAGGTGGCTGGGAAAGCGTATATACAAGAGCAAATACCCTGTCGCCAAAGGGGTTTTATCAGTACACCATTATAATTGGTAATTTTTCTAATGACAAGCATAAAATTCTAAATTCCAAATCTACTTCAATTAACTTAAGAAACACCAAGAGATTAAAGGTCCAAACCATTAGATCTGTATTTGGGGAAAGATTACCAGGATATATAGTTCCAACATTATTCAATAAGCTTCCAAACGATATTTACTCTGAAAATAACTTCAATAAATTTAGGAAGAGAGTATATATGTGGCTTCAAAATGGCACATAAAGCTAAGCTTTTGATGATTGGTGTGTTCTATGTGGGCCTACCTTGTTAACCTCTTTGTATATTGTTGATATTTATTTATAGTGTACTAAAGCCTGTTTATTTTGTTAAGGCATAGGCCTATTTACTAAATATTTAAGGCCTACTCAAAAAAAAAAAAAAAAAAAAAAAAAAAAAAAAGGAATAGGCCCTATAGTCTACTGTTGAATGGGGAATGCGTTGTAAGTGTTAGTAAGTTTATTATTTTAATTTCTTCCCCTTTTCATAATCTAAAATTAGTAATTTTATTTTAATCTCTTAAGTTTATAGTCTATTTCCAATTGTAATATTTATTGTTATCTTGTTATTGGCTTGTTTATGCCCACTCACAGCCACTTTCCAGGTCTGTACTAAGACCCAATATTTCTTTGTGCATTTACATTGTATAAACACTGTTGATTTTTGTTTTTAACTTATAGTTTTATTGTTATTGCCTCTGTAGTTGCATAAATGGCCCTTCACAGTAGGCCTATTATGCTTTAAATATGATGACATCCTGTACTTTCTAAGGCTTTACAGTTGTTACCTACTTAGTCTACACCATATTTTTAATAAATCTTTTATGTGTAGCCTACAAACCTTATGAAAGATCTCGTTGGAATATGTTTTCTTGAAGCTAAAGTTAGCTGGTGTCCCATGCTTACCTTGAATATCCATGCTAGAGTAGATCTCCCCTAGTGTTAAATATCTGTTAGAAGGCAATGATTAAAATATGTTAGCGTTTTTTATGACATGTAAAACTGCACTGAGGTTGATTAAAAAGTAGTTATCTGGTTAATGGTGTTAAGATATAAGTTAGTAACACAAGCCATGAAAGCCCACCAAGGATGAACCATTATTAACACCAACCCATCACATCACATTCGTTAATTTGACACTGGTTAACACACAAACACTGAACACATATAACACAAATGGGCAAAGGCAATTGAAAATAATGCAAACGAATAATATCTCTTGTGATTTCTTTTTAGGATTCTTGATTTTTAATCTTTGAGTCTGTTATTGGTTATGTAGTAAACAACGTGACGCTGCTGCTGGCTGCTCCCGCTCCCGTGGTGACAGGCTTGCTTAACAGCTGTGGTCGCTGCGCAGGGGGGGCATCAGCTGTCGTTGCCATAGAGTAAGATTTGATACTCTTTACACATCCAAATGTACAATAGTTCTTAAGATATTAATGCCACTTCTATTGTTAACTAGTTAAGTTTTAATACCCACCATCTGCCACTACTATACACACTGATATGTATTGTTTTCATTACTGTATATTCTTTAATATTATACTGTTTTTTTTTTATTTCTAAATGTAATGTATAAAATATGTAATTTCTGGATCCTGCTGATAAGTGAGTTCTCACTTAGCAGGGCCACTGCATGTAATATTTCTTGAATAAAAATATTCTATTCTATTCTATTCTAGCTGTCCTTTTCACTCATTTCCAGTTCAGATTTATTTTTCACAGTGTTGTCCTTTTTAGTAGGCATACTAGTATTACTGGCCACTTAACCCTAGGTATGCAGCCATAGTGAACTTTCAAAATGTGGATACTCTATCTAGCATGTCTTAAGTTTTTTTTTTAATTTGTAAAAAATAGGTAATATACATAAAACAAATAGTGAAGCATATTATTTGTTTTTCTTACCATAAGATGTAGATTCAAGAATTAATAATAGATTTTACTTATGTTTTACCAATTTTTCTTTTAGCAATAAGATAGGTAGTTTGCAATGATTTAAAGTACTGATAAATAAATTCTTAGTATTGCCATTCATAGTGATTTCTTAGCAATTTTCTGCGTTCTGTATTTTTGTTAGTTAAACGGCAATTCTTTTTAACCTACGTTATTTCATGACTAACTGTACGTTAGGAGTGATGAAAAATGTAGTGGCCAATTGTCTACCATTCAAATGAAAATTCAAATCCAAATAAACGTGAGGTTAGTCTACCATTGTTTGTACTTGTCTAGTTTGTAGTTTTACAATTGATAGTTTGAAATATTTCTCTTAAAATCATTAACAATTTTGTTAGTACTATACATTTACAACAGCGAGCAGTCACCATATATCATAGAGTAGCAATTTGTAGGTTATGGAACATATATAAAAAAAAAAAAGAAAGAATAGTTTTCATTTATAAAAAGACAAACAATTTAAATTCTAATTGAAGTCTAAGCAATGTGTTAGTGATCCAAAATATGTTGTTATTTCCATCATTTTGTTGACTGGGACCCTCCCTTACTATCACAGCTTGACAGATATGCATCCTGTGTCTTGATTCATTACTTAACATTCTTCCCCAACACAATAATGATTAACGCGGATTTTATTTTGACTGAAAAATACAAATCATATTTGAGATTTTGTACAACTAATTATTAATTAGGAACAACACGACTGGAAATGCTTATTGATATCAGCAAATAACAGAGCCAAAACCATAGTGACTAGGAAAAAAATGAATAGTCGTGAATACAAAACAATTAAATTCTACACAAATCTTTGTTGATGCAGTTTTTAAGAAATCAAAGAAACACTATCTAATGAGTAACTGCTTTTAATGAAAAGAAACTAATAGGCCTTTTGTAGTTTCACAATTAAATGGAAAGATTCTATCGGTTAGCCATACCTGCTCTGCAATTATGACAATATTGCACAACTTTTAAAAATTCTGATACAAATTTTCATCAAAACCTACTGTGTTATTGTGGAGGATCAATGGTTTATCATAAATCTATTTTGGCTTTATTGGGGGCCATTTTTTGACGATCGCTCGTGTTTCCTCATTTTTTGCTAGATGTTCTACATGTTAGTCATTTTGATATATTATAAAACCAAAATGAATTGTTGAGGATATTTTAGTTTAGTTGCTCAGTTTCATTAGAATATTCTTACTGATAAACTTTCTGACATTTATTGTTTCACGGTTTAAAAAAATGTCTAAAAAGGTTTGAAACCTATATATTTTATTTTTGAGAGTTAATTTTTTATGGATATTTATTGTTAGAATTGTTTGTTCAGTTTATTGATTGTTAATTAATAGGGTATTTTTTGTTTGCTTTATTTATAAGAACAATTGAATGGTCCACCTTTAACATTATTTTGATGCTTTGATTTAATTCTATACTTTCCCCTGACCAGGTAAGATAAAAAACAGCCAGAATTTTAAATTTGTTCGGCCAGGTCTTATCGAGATGCGATTTTTCGCGACTCGGGATGGCTTCAGGAAAAAAGTACATATATATATAATGGTTTGTCTGTTTTTCGAAAATGCATCTGAGGTGCATAAAATGCATCTAGAAATGCATATTTTTTTTAAAAATTTGGAAAACTTTAAAAAAGGTAAAAATCACTTGAAACGCCTTACTTGGAGATTTTTGAGGATGCTAAACTCATTTCTGGCCTCAACATTCATCAAGGGGGAGGCTCAGGGGTGGCTCTGTGGGGGGCAGGTTGCTAGTAGGGGGTTGGGGCATTTTCCCAAGGGAGTGAAAATGTTGCAGAAAATCAGTACTCGAGGGTTTTCAGGGATACTAAACTCAGTTTTGCCCTTAGAAGAAATAAAATAATTTTCTAAGGGTTTTTAGTTTTAAGTCAATTGCACACTGGGGCGGACTGGCCTAATGAATTTGAGAAATATTCTCAGTTCCTCAGTCCATTTAAAGTATATTTTGTATACCTATATATATATATTAAAACTGAGCCGGTGTCCAGTGGTCTCTTCGAAATTCACGCCCTTGATTGCACGGGCATAAAGCAGTATCATGTTGAAAGCAGTGTGCTTCTTGACCGACTACCGAGAGGTGATCGATGTATCATTAATTTTTTTTCCTTTATGGCGTTTTCTTCTCTCTTCAGAATGGTGCTAAAAATATGCATTTCTATATGCATTTTTCGAAAAACAGACAAACCACTATATGTTGACTTTTTTCCTGAGGCACTATATATTATGATGCAAAAAACTGCACTCAATACGACCTGGCCGAAAAAATTTAGAGGTTCTCATCTATATTTTCTGGTCAGGGATATAGACATTATTTCACAAATAATGTTGCTAAAACTTCATAAATTTTGTACTTATGTAATTCTCTAAACCTATGTTTTGATTTAATGGCATTAAAATCAGTAATGGGAACCAAAATATCAAACTCTATTCCTTCCTAAGTAACTGTTGTTTAGTTTGCTATTGTTGTTATGATTACCTGAGAGGTATGTAACCGACATCAAAGTTTTTCATGTAGTGAGATACATCCATGTCATCATGCACCTGTCCACGGCCTGTGGAGCCGAAGGTTTCTATGGCATAGAACTCATTCTCTTCCATGACTGTGGCATCACCTCCCTTCACTATAGGAACTGTCTTACCAGCATGAATTCCTGTTGGCAGTAGAGTTAAAATAACTAACTTATGACAAGGGGTTACTTGTAAAAATATTTTGTAACATAGCAGCATTAACACATTAATATTGACTCCTTTTAATTGTTAAAAAATGTGTACATACATCATATCCAATCATTTATATTTAAACCAACAATAATCTTATTTATTAACAATAATTTTACTAAAATCCAAATTATGTCTTAACCAAGGAAAATTTAGGCATTCGTTTTAGTGTTTTATTCTATTACTAACTAACATTAATAATCAAAATGCGACAAATTGAATGTTGAAAATGATTGTTGACAGGTTAAACTGGAATAGCAGTAATTATATGAATAACTGATTACAAAATAAACAAAAAAAGTAATGAATACATAAAAATTTCCAAAAAGTCATATCTACTAAATCATCTTTATCATAATTTATTCTTAACTATTTCAACAACATTTAATGTTTTCATACCAAATAACTAAATAATTCATTTCCAGAGTACTTTGGTAGGCATAAGTTTTCTGCCTTTGCATCGGGCTGCCATAGTATGTTCCATTTTACCGCCAAATAGCCAACATATTATAAGTTTTGTACTAAAATGATTAATATTGTAAGGCTATATATTATTATTAGGTGTGTGCGAGTACTCGAAACTTTGAGTATTTCATCGAGTATTTACTTCTCGAGCTCGGCTCGAAGTTTCCGAAACTACTCAAAGTATGATCTAGTAGTTGTATTTCACAAAATATCAGATTTACATCTTAATTTAGTTTTTAGAGTAAACAGTTTTATAAGTTATGAATAAAAATGTATGCTTCCTTGTGTTATTTTACCCTTAATCATACGTTATCAGTTTGGTACGCATAATCATGAACTAAACAATACACCTAGGTACACGACAGTCAAATGAACTAGTCGACGTAGTGAACAAATTCGTGCATTATGATTTGAACTAGTTCAATTCAAAGTGAACAACAGAGCTTGGAAGGTAGCGATCATGGTAAATAGTTACCTTAGTAGCGATCACACATGTGGTTGTTCGAGTCTACAAGTCACTAAATTGTGTGAATAAATCAGAAGTGCTGGTTAGTGTCTTTATTACCCAAGAAAGGGGACGAGACATACGGTTGAAGATGCTCAAAAAGACCTGTTACCGATACAAATCTAATAGTCTATACGCCATGGAAAATATGCATATTTTCTTTCATATACATTATTTAGCCCCTGAGCTGTTCAATCAAATTGTAAGAGAAAATCACTTACTTATCCCGTTGTACGATAATAGTAGCATCGTGGACAAATTAATTGCTAAACACAAGAATAAAAAATCTAATGATGTTATATCACCTAATAATAGCACAGCCATTAATCCTGTTAGATATATCACTGTTGAATACAGTCATAACATACAAAATAGCCTGCATAAACAGTTGAAGGAACACAATATTAAAATAGCCTTTAAAACTTCAAATAGAACAAAAAACGTTCTTAACAGGAATAAAAACCAATTAAATAAGTATGAAAAAACTGGAATTTACAAGTTGAAATGCGCTGAATGTCCAAGTATTTATATTGGCCAAACCGGACGAAGATTTATTACCAGATTCAAGGAACACCTACCCAACCCTAAATTAGATAAACAAAAATCGACATTCGGACAACATTTATTTGATCACAATCATTCGCTTGAGGCAATGGACAATAGTTTGGATATCTTACATGTATGCAATAAAGGAAGAAAGATGGACACGCTTGAAGAATTCGAGATTTACAAAGCATTTAAAAATAACAATATTAACGAATTCATCATAAATGATAAGCTACAATTTAATTCAAATGTAATCTTCAATGGCCTCATTAATGGATTTAACTCAAGTCACCACAGATCAGCTGTTCTCTGCCAAACTGATAACAACAAGAACACGCCTGGTTAGCACAACGACTTGTCTCGTCCAGTACTGCAGACAAAGTGATGCGTTACAGTCATGACTGGCCCGTCGTTTTTGTTCGTCCGTGCAAGTTTAAATGTATTAATTATGTATATGTACTTTGTGTTTGTGTAATTTTATCTTGTGACTAACCTATTAGGTGGATTGATCTTCACTCGATGACCAGCTGAGGATGCCGTACTTACGGTGAAACATGTTCTGAATATACTATTCACACAGGAGCTGTACGACGGGATAAGTAAGTGATTTTCTCTTACAATTTGCATATTTTCGTTAATATCAATAATATTGCTTCATCCAAAGGGTTCCGAGAACGGGTCGCTTTACATCTTAAGAATCAAATTTCCCATCTTTTCTAGGTGAAAGTCCATCTCAGTTGTGGTATATGTTCAAGAAACCGTTTAGCTCCTTTTCGGAACTGAAATTATCGTATATTTCTCGTGAGTCAATTCAGGTCTATTTTGTTTTTTAATCTAAGTAGGGAATCGTCCAATGATTTGACGTAAGAAAATACCGTATCATATCATATAAAATATGGTAATGGCATTCTACCAGCATGTGACATAACATTATTGATTTATTTTCCGTCAAATAAAAAAAAAATATATATATATATATATATCCGTGGCGAACATCTATTAATTATTATTCTGTAAACACCTTAGATTGCCAAAACTGTGTGCAACATTGCGCATACGATATTTTTTCCTCTAAAACTGTTGAACGGTTTTCTGACTAGGTTAGATAATAACACAGTTGGGAGTGTAAAAGGTGGTAAAGTACGATCATTTTGATTCATAAACTCACTGCACGGTTCCCTGTTCACATTGACTATTCACATTAAATAGGTCGATGTAAATTGTAAAACGATCACGAATCAACCCAAGTTAGGGAGAAACATGTTGGAAGATCTTTACTAAACAAAATACGACGAATTTAGATTCGGAAAATAATTTTTATTGAACCGAAGCCTTATCAAACGTCTTATTTTTTATTCATGTATATAATTTAGCTGCCGACAATCTTCATTATATCACTAGTTGGCACTTAGCTGATATTTCAGACTGCATCTTGTCGCCAATATTGGCTAGACCTATTATATTAGCCGATTACGTCTATGGTTTTCATTCCATTATGCCAGGTTTTCATGAATTTCTCGTTATGAAATAATTATTTATCTGTTGTTCAGTATAGCCTCATGTATTGAAGTAGTTTCAAGTTGCACACATTTCATTACCAATCATAATTTAAAAACCAAATTATCCTGTGACTTTAAAATTTATTTTTAGTAAACCTGCTTAGTTATTATTATGAATCGATTAAACTACAGTCTATGTCATCCAGATTTTCAAATTTGATTATATAATTTACAGCTGATTTCCAGTTAACTGTAACTTTGTTATTACTGAATTAAATACCCACAGAAGACAGATCCACTCTTCTTAGTGTGTGCACTATAAATGTTTTGTTGAGAGGAGGTAATTCTGAAAGCAAACGACTGCAATTGGCGATGACACCTGAATTTTAGCATCAGTTTGGTTGGACGCTTTTGCCAACAAGCTTCGTTATGTTTTCGCAGTACACTTTGAATTAAACCACCAGATAAACATACCGGCTGGCTGTGAAACAGTATAATTGGCTTGCATCGAAAATTTGATCTGTAATATGAGTGAACAGATTAAATCTTCATAATCCACGTTGTTTCAATTAATAATATACTTTCTTATCATAATAGGTATGAAAAAAGGTTAAAACAAAACAATGCCACATAAAAATGTCAGAAGGCAGGAAGTAAAAAGTTTTATTTATCAAATGTTACATTTTTACAAACAACAAATCGAAATTATTTTTCCTATTTCGTAAGCTTAAGCGGCTGGAGTCATTATTAACAACTAGTTCTTCCGGTGTCAACCGCGTCAAAGGACTATTTATAATATATACAGTTCCAGACGTTTCGCCCATGCTACGATGTGGCATTCTCAGTGGTTAGGCTGAGACTGATGTGGTCTCAGCCTAACCACTGAGGATGCCACATCGTAGCATGGGCGAAACGTCTGGAACTGTATATATTGTAAATAGTCCTTTGACGCGGTTGAAACCGGAAGAACTAGTTGTTAAGAAATTATTTTTGTTCAGTTTTGATGTATATATTTACGAATCTGGCAAAACTTAACATAGGCTTAGGATGGTGTCTTCCTTTTACAGTTGTCTTGTAGCCCAGTCAATAAAGGTAAAAAAATGCCCTTTGTCGCAACTAATTAGGGGAAAGCTGAATTTTTGCAGGGTGTTAGTATACAAGGTAAACAATAAAAAATGACAAAGTCCCGACCCCCACCCCTCTTGCTTTCCCCCCAACCCCCTCCCAAACATCGCAAGAGCAGTACTTTGGTTAAATACTCATAGCTCGAAAACTAATAAAGTTACAGACGTGATTCTTTCTTTATATTACACTTAACATATTGGCAAACAAATTATGTATTTAAAACTTTTATGTGTATAACTTCGTTTAACCGTAATACTGATATACATACAAAAAAATGCCTCTGCTAATTACAAAAACTTACTTTAACCAATTATATCATTTTATCCTCGCATTGTGGAAAGAAACGTTTTCAACAAAACTTATAGATAATTTAATTAGCTTCAATATGAAATGACGTAGTTGCTTTATAGAGAGCGATTAAACAGTAGCGGACACTGCACCGCCGACGCGGCGCCGCTTCTAGCAGTGACTCATCAGGCGCTTGGATGTCTCCATGCGTCGGACTGCATGTTTTAACTTGTTCGTAGACAGTCCTTAGTACGTATATTGTTGAATACTGTTTCTGGAATTAAGACGAGATTCATAAATTACTTGCTAATGTCGATTTAATAAAGGTACATTCTACATGTAGGCGAAATTATACCAGACCTAGCAACATTAAAGCAGCATTAAAAGCGCAAAATGCAGAACCTTCTACACCGCAGCACTTTCTCAGAAAATTAGACAACACGTTTGATTTCAATCATGATTGTTTGTTATGTGGAGAACGTGCGGTTTTTGACGCTAATCTTCCATATAAGTACCGAACCAGAATTCACGAGGTTTCAACAATTGAAATAAAGCAAATGCTCCTCAATGTTTATGATGTTAGGAGTGATGATTGGGCCTGTAAAGTTAAGTCCAGGCTTTTAGATGTTATTGATTTAGTTGCCACTGAAGCCCGTTACCATGGGCAATGTTATAAGAACTTTTGTAAACCTAAAAGTAGTGAACAAAAGGTAGGACGGCCATTATCAGCAAAACTTGTAGATTTTTTCAAAGATAGGCTAGTTGTGCATAATTTATCTGGAAAGAAAAGTATTTAAGGTATGTCACATACTAGTCACAAAGTTTTAGATTCTTGGTACAAAAACAGAGAAACCAGTTCTGAAGAAGAACGCAAAAGAATTGTTAAAACAGCAGTAGAAATTGTTAGGGAAGATGTCCAAAAAATGAATTGTGACTGTGGAAATTATTCAAGAGCGAAGGAAGTAAGTACCATACCAAATGATTTGATTCCTGAAACATTGGCACTATTTACGTCTACGGTGACCAAAAAACGAACTGAAAACTCGAGCTCTGACATAAGTAGAAAACGTGCTGTGATAAACCATTCAATAATGTCCGCTGTAAGACCAAGGTCCTTCCTATCGTCAATACAAACTTCTTTGTCTCTATATTTAAATAGAATGTATGGGTCAAAAAATTTGATTGAGGTACTTTCTGCGCTGGGAGTATGTTCCTCATACTATGAAAGTGACAGATATATAAGGTCTTTAATCACGCATGGCCCCCTAGTCATAGAATCTGATTCCTTTACACAATATGTTTTCGACAACGCTGATGTTAACGTAAGATCGTTAGATGGCTTGAACAAATTTAATGCGATGGGAAGAATTGAATGCATCACTCCATCGTCATATGTCACACCTCAGAAGTACCTAGATTAGTTGATGGATCATTTAAGGTTGCAGAAGAAACCCGTAAACGGTTGTATACTAAGCGAAAAACCAGTGGCTTAGCTCGTATTTTTATGGAAGACTTCTCAGGTGCCATATCGTTGAGGAAAATAACTGCAAACACAGTATCTTTTATACATATACTTAATCTGTTATGGGTCAGCGGATGTAACATCCAACCAGGCTGGAATGGTTTTATGAGTGTCTCAACTAGAAAATTAAAAGGGCAGGACACTTCATACATCATGGCTATTCCTTTTATAGACATTGATCCAAATAGCCCATCTTCAGTATATACAGCATTGTGTTTTGTAGCTGAACAGTGTAGCAAGAACAAGGAAACATACATTGTGACCTTTGACCAGCCACTATACTTAAAAGGGTAGGATTAAGTATAGTGGCTATTCCTTTTATAGACATTGATCCAAATAGCCCATCATCAGTATATACAGCATTGTGTTTTGTAGCTGAACAGTGTAGCAAGAACAAGGAAACATACATGTGACCTTTGACCAGCCACTATACTTAAAAGCAATAGAAATCGTTGCTGGCTCTGAAGATCAATCTGATATGTCAAGGATTGTTGTAAGGTTGGGAGGTTTCCATTTGTTTGTGTCGTACTTGGGATATATTGGTCGTATAATGGAAGGTAGTGGAATAGAGTCATTGTAGGAGACTGTCTATGGTAAGGCAACGGTGAAACACATGCTTACTGGACATGCCTTCGCTAGAGCTGTGAGAGCATACATATTAATCTATGCTGCTATTGTTGAACAAGTGACAGAAGATGAGGAGGTACGTTCAAGTGTGTTTTGTAACGAGGTTTAAACAGTTTATGACCAACTTTCTCACTGTGATATTACTCAAGCAACTGCGTGTGATGATAAATTCAAATCAAAGCTGACTAAGACAGAGTACGATATCTTTGTGACAAAAGGTCTCTTCACTATTAGAAGAAAAGATGAGTTCTGGTCTGGAAATTGGAGTGACATATGTATAGAGCAATCATTGATGAAATCTTTAAAAACAATAGGAGGTCTAACTCATGGCCGAGGAATAACTGAGAGCACCTTAAATAAATGGGTACTAGGAGCTCCTTCATTCTTATGGAAATAAGAAGCTATAAAAATACTATACTGGTTTTGATATATATAGAAAATACTACCTTGAATTTATTGTATTTATTGTATCACAAAACTAAGATTTTTAACAACAGAGCCTAGACAGTGAAATTTGGTTATTTATCAGTGATACAAGTGAACTAAATATTTATTTTCTTATGGACCCTTAAGTGAAAATTATTATATTGCTGCTCTAAATAAGTTAAGACTACGGATACGAGTACACAAATACGAGATACAAGTACGATGCCCCTCAGTGGCGAGTGTCAATGGCGGCAGCGGCACTGCTATGAGCAGCGTGGGGGCGGGTGGGTCAATGCCACTTTACGTGTATGGTGTATGTATGTAAACATTATAAAAATGTTCTATTGGTTTTGGATCAATAGAACTGGAGTGACTATCCAGAACCAAACAGATATGCAATACCTCGAGTCAATAAAAAAGTGATTGGAAAAATGAAAGATGAACTGAATGGACGTATCATGTTTGAGCAAGTAGCACTCAGGTCTAAAATGTATGCTAGCCAATTGGAGAACAATCTGGAAGATCCTGAAGATGATGGGATAATCAAGAAATCAAAAGGTGTAAAAAAACATGTCGTCAAGAACCACCTTACGTTTGAAGACTATATGGAATGTCTAAAAGATCGTGTGGACAAATTTTGTTCCATGAATGTGATTCGCAGCTATTGTCACGACCTATACAGCGTGGAACTAAATAAGGTATCTCTATCAGCTACGGACGATAAGTGGTATGTTTCAGAAGACGGCATAAGGACACTACCATGGGGTCACTACTCTATCCCCAATGACACCATGCTCAATCTAACGATTGAAGAAGCCTTATTGACAGAGTAAGGAGACGGATGGGAGCACAAACTTGCAGGAGGTAGCAAATAGAAGAAGGTCGGCTACCACCAATACCCCGCTTTACCCGCTACTGTTTAATCGCTCTCTATGAAGCCATAATTTCAACGGTAAGCAATGTTAGATACGTCATTTTAAAGCTAATTAAATTATCTAGAAGTTTTGTTGAAGACGTTTCTTTCCACAATGCAAGGATAAAATGATATAATTGGTTAAAGTAAGTTTTTGTAATTAGCAGAGGCATTTTTTTGTATGTATATCAGTATTACGGTTAAACGAAGTTATACACATAAACATTTTAAATACATAATTTGTTTGCCATATTGTTAGGTGTAATATAAAGAAAGAATCACGTCTGTAACTTTATTAGTTTTCGAGCTATGAGTATTTAACCAAAGTACTGCTCTTGCGATGTTTGGGAGGGGGTTGGGGGAAAGCAAGAGGGGTGGGGGTCGGGACTTTGTCATTTTTTATTGTTTACCTTGTATACTAACACCCTGCAAAAATTCAGCTTTCCCCTAATTAGTTGCGACACAAAACCTTCATTGACTGGGCTATTGGGTGAACAGGAAATCCTTCTGTAAATACTCGCTCAAAAATACTCAATTCTCGAAAAAAATGCCAACTACTCAACACGACTCGGCTCAAACGTTATTATGTATATATATATATATTTTATATGTCAGAATACTAGCAGGATTACAACGAAGAGAGTTGTGGGGCAGTTTTTGTTGCACTCTTACTTTAGTATCATTGTACACCTTGAAGTAGTAACCTATGCAAAAGAAGAAAATTTGACCCGTGGAAACAAACAACAAGAATGAGTAGAAAAGGTTAAAATATAGAATTACAAGGACAGGTTACTATTATTACTTACGATAGGGAGATATAGAATGACCATTCAGATTTCTTATAGACTTCACTTGATAAGTTTTGCCATCTAGCTCAACCTCATATGATTCCATTACTTCTTGAATAGCTGCACCTATTTCACACAATTGCACATCGATTCCAGCTACCTGAAATAAAGAGTTAAATTAAACACTACCTCATTTAACGGGCTAATTTTTAGAAATTATTTTCTAGCAACTAACTTGAAAAACAAAAAATAAAGATTGAATAAAAACTTATTTATTTATTATTATAACGGTCAACAATAGATGTATTATGAAATAGAATGAGCAAATTTGGAATTATTTTCTAGCAACTAACTTGAAAAACAAAAAATAAAGATTGAATAAAAAATTATTCATTTATTATTATAACGACCAACAATAGATTTGAGTATTATGAAATAGAATGAGCAAATTTGATTTTAATAACAAACTAATTTATTATTTTTATTAAGTCTAAGGTAAACTTTTACTTAGACAGCTTCATAAATCAGTAGGGGGCCATCCACATGATGTACTAAAACAATGTAACTTAATTTGGAGCTGTACACAATACCTATAGGTAAATGTGAAATTATACAGTACCTTAATACCAGTATTTGTAGCATCCCTAACAGCTTCAATGAGCTTGTCGTACTTGGGATTAAATGAGCAAGTCCAAGCGCAGTCAATAATTCGACCTTAGAAAAAAAAAAAAAAACATGCATATTACATTGAGGAAAAACAACTTCTGAGAAAAAAAATAGAACAACCCCAAAATCAGGAATATAATTAATTTTCAGAGCTACAGGCTCTGAAATATTCATTGAATTGTTTGGAAATATAGCTAAGGAGACAATTCATGTGTCTTAAGAATGTAAACAAACATCGATCATGGTCACAACTGACCAGACTTTTTCTAGTCTTATCTGGCAATTGTGTTTTAAGTGCTCAAGATTTCTGCTACTCTCTGACAGGTATTGGTATAATCTATACAACTTCTAACTTATTTACAGTAACAATGTTTAGTTCGCAATATGTCATTTCATAGAAAATATTTACATGAATTCTAAGTCATAAAAAAAGACAAAATGCTATAAATACATAGAAAATTAAAAGAATAATAGGATTCTGAGTATGCAAAATTTAGCTGTGTATTTAATTTTTTATTTATTTATTATACTTACCGTAAGACTAAAAAAGAAAAGTTTGGTATATTAATCAACCCTAGATAGGCATAATATGTAATTTTGACGTGTTGTTAGGTACTTTTTTTGTTGTGTGTAAACTGACTCACAATGCTTACCGACTCTAAAAGAGTCACACACTTAGTAAATTTAGTACATTTATATATCAAAGCTAAGATACGAATAAGCTATGGTGCTATAGTGACAGTTCGCTTTATTTTTCTGTTAAAATTATTTAGTGGTATATACAGTAACTGGGGTTGGAATACAAAGAGATTTAAAATTGAAGCATATAAATAATTCATAAATTGATTGAAAATAGTATGACTTAAGATATACAACTAATTCAGACTATGCCTGAGTAATTGCCAGAATCACTAAATATAGGATCATTAAAAACATATCGGCAAAAGTAAGAGGATTTTACACGTGATAGCTATTAATAAAAGTTTAGCTAAACAATCACCCCCCGAAGGTATCTCTGCCTTGACGTGGCGGGGGGGCTTGCGTGCTTCCACAACCCCGAGAGCTATGCCGGCGGTAGCTTGCTACCGGTAGGGTCACCCAAGCCGGACAGGTCTTCGTGGGGTAGAAGCCAGACTAAGAGAGATACCAAACAACAGCTATGTCAGGCCTAGCAAGCCGATAGCGAAGTTGATATTGCTTTCAAAACAATAACCAAGCCTCGGAAGGACAGGAGTAACGGACGTGACTGGAAACGAAAAAGGATAAAGATTGGAACATTGAACATACTTACGCTTTCGGGAAAAACAGAAGAATTGATAGACGAGATGCAGGAAAGGAGAATAGACATTCTGGGATTGAGTGAAACAAAGTGGAAGGGGCAGGGAAGTAGAGAGTTGAGAGGAGGGACATGGCTGTACTGGAGTGGAGGAAGATCAAAAAGGAATGGAGTAGCAGTAATGGTTAATAGGAGGATAAAGGAGATGCTAGACGAAGTGGAGTTTATATCGGATAGAATGATGACAGTTAGGATTAGAAACAAAAACAAGGAAATAAAAATAATGCAGGTGTATGCACCACAGACAGGATGTTCAGAGGAAGAAAAGGAAGAGTTTGAAGAAAAGCTGGAAGACCAAATACGAAATGTAAATATATTAATGGGGGATTTAAATGCAAAGGTTGGGACCGACAGAAGAGGGTTTGAGGAGGTGTTGGGCAATTTTGGGTTTGGAAACAGAAATGAGGAAGGAAGACGACTGCTGGACATGTGCCAAAGAAATGCATTGACAATTGGAAATGGGAGATTTCAAAAGAGGGAGAGCCATATAATAACAAGGTATAGTTGGGATGGGATAGTAAAAAGTGTAATTGATTATATAATAACAGATAGAGAATGGGGAGAAAAGATCATGGATGTGAAGGTGATTCCCAGCGTAAGCGTAGGAGGGGACCATAGACTGTTGGTGGGGGTGTTTAGAATGGAAATAAAAGAGAGCAGAACGACAAAACCAGTTGAAAGAATAAAGGGATGGAGACTGCAGGAGGAGCAGAAGAAGGAAGAATTTAGAAATATGGTAAAAAAGGAGTTACCCAGAACAGAGGTAGGGGAGCTGGAAGAGGAATGGAATCGGTTCAAGGACACAATAGTAAAGGCAGCCGAAAAGGTATGTGGGAGAACAAAGGGGAAAAGAAGAGAAAAACAAACAAGTTGGTGGAATGAAGAGACAATTAAAGGAGTAAAAGAGAAGAACAAAGCATGGAGGAAGTGGTGGAAAACCAGAGCGCAAGAAGACAAAGATGAATATTTGGCAAAGAAGAGAGAATGCAGAAGAATAATAAAGGACGCAAAGGACAAGGAATGGGAGAACTTCACGAAAAAGTTAGAGGAAGACTTAGGACAAAACAAAAAGATGTTCTATAGTATGATGAGGAACAAAAAGAGAGTGACCGAAAGTGCCAAAACAATGCAAAATGAAAATGGAGTCATGGTGGAAGGAGTGGAAATGAAAAAGTTGTGGAAAAGGTATTTCCAAACACTGTTGAATGAAAACTATGAGGAAGAAGAGGAAGACGAAAATGAGGAGCAATGGGAGAGAGGGGAAGAGATAAGTTGGAGGGAAATAGAAAAGGCGGTGAAAGAGATGAAAAGTGGGAAATCCCCAGGACCAGATGAAGTATCATCAGATATGGTAAAGGCTTTGGGAGCAGTGGGAGTACATTGGTTGAAGAGAGTCTTCACATGCGTATGGAGGGAAGGAAGAGTGCCTGACGACTGGGGGAAAGGTGAAATAATAACAATACACAAGAAGGGAAGTAGAAGACTATGCAAGAACTATAGAGGAGTAACATTAATAAGCCATGTTGCCAAAATATTTGAAAAAATAATTTTTAACAGGATTAAGGACGTGATAGAGGACCAGATAGGGGAGGAACAACATGGGTTTAGGAAGGGAAGAAGTACGATCGACTTGATTTTTGCAGTGAGACAAATGGTTGAAAAGCACTGGGAGTTCAATAAAAAGTTAATACTGGTGTTTATAGATGTCGAGAAAGCCTACGATTCTGTTAAGAGAAAAAGTATATGGGAGAGTATGGAAAAAATAGGAGTGACAGAAAATATGATGAAATGGGTTAAGGAATTGTATAGGGTGCACGAGTGCAGAGTTAGGACATGTGATGGTAATACAGAATGGTTCAAGGTAAAGAAAGGGCTGAAACAGGGGAGTGTTCTGTCTCCGATTCTTTTTAATGTAGTTATGGAGATAATGATGAGAGAAATTAAAGAGGAGACAAATGAAGAGATGAAGATAATGATGTTTGCTGACGATATTCTGATGTGGGGAGAAAACAGGGAGGAGATACAAGAACAACTGGACAAGTGGAGTAGGAAGATGAGGGAGAGAGGGCTGAGGATAAGCAAGGAAAAAAGTGAAGTAATGGTAGTAGGAAGGGACACAGTTTTGGAAGAAGATATATTGGTAGATGGAAGTATACTAAAAAAGGTAGATGATTTCAAATACCTTGGAACGATGGTGTCAAGTGATGGAAGAATGGAACAGGAAATAAATGCCAGATTAGGAATGGGAGCGGGATTCTTCCGGACGGTGAAACACCTAGTATGGGACAAAGAGGTACCAAGGAGGGCCAAGGTAATGATGTTCAAGAATTACTATAGGCCCATAATTACTTATGCGGCAGAGACATGGCGGATGTCAGAAAGGGAGTGGAGTAGAGTACAGGCAGGGGAAATGAGGTTCTTGAGAGCAATAAAGGGAAGAACTCGAAGAGATAGAATTAGGAATAGTGAGATAAGGAAGGATGTAGTGGAGGAGAGTATAAGAGAAAGAGTGGAACAAGCAAGGTTGAGGTGGTATGGTCACGTAAAAAGGATGAGTGTAGAGAGGTTGCCGAGGAAGATGGAGGAATGGGAAATGGAGGGAAGGAGGCCCAGAGGAAGACCACGAAGAAGATGGCTGGATGGAGTGAGGACAGACGTGGAAAAGAGAGGGAGTGTGTGGGGGGAAGTGGTGAGAGAGGAGATGTGGAGGGACAGGAGAAGATGGAGAGGCTTGGTGACAACCCAGACCCAGGATTGACTGGAACGGGACCGGATAAGTAAGTAAGTAAGTAAGCTAAACAATCAAAATTGCCAAAATAAAATGTCACTTTTTAAGGGACAACAAAACTATTCTAGTAGAAGGCCATGTAATTATTTTCAGAAGACAAATCTTAGCATGGAAAGGTTAAGTCTGAGGTTTTTATATCTCCCAAAAATTAAACTGATTGTGTTTATAGTTTAGCTTATGTTAAACCAGTAAGAGTAATAGACGTTATTTCATCTGATACAACATACAAACATTGTCTGATACAAACAAGCATCAACAGCTGTAAGGCCCCCATACATGGCAGGCCCGGCTTCAAGGGCTGGACTTCAGGCCAGAACTGAACAGATTTGGCCCACGGTCGCGACTCCCCATATACGTTCGATTTGACCCGCAGGCCAGATGTCTCAGTTGCCAGTGTTTACATGTAAACGATGTCTACAGTTGAAAATTTAGAAGGTTAAGCTGTTATTATACGTACACTAAAAAAAAAAAAAAATAATAAACGTAGGAATCAATGCTTGTGGGATAAGGCTTTCCTGTAAAGATGGAAAGGTACTTTTTTATTGAAAAACTAAAAAAAAAATTTTAACCACCACCTTTTATAATCTTACAAAAATACTTTTTTTAGATTAATATTATTTCTCTGGCCATAACACCGGCCAGTTGAACTTTCAAGTGTCCAAAACAGACTTTAGGCCTAAACATGCAACAATTGAGAAATGAGGTTTAAGGGCCGAGTGTGAGTTATTGATGTATTAAATGTAAAATAAGCAACTTAAAAAAATCCTACGCTAATGAGAAAATAAAATGGCCTCTTAATGATATGTACAGATTTTGGGGAACATCAAAAAATCCTACAAAAACACAAAAGACCAAGCAAAACTATATCAACCAAGCAAAACCTCGTCTAGCCTTGAGGCGAGCCCGTACACGTGAGGTTTGAACTGCACAGTTCTAGTCTTAAGGCGAAATCCAACTAGAATTTGCTCAGTCCACGGATTGGGACTGAAGGCCGACCCAACGCATGAAGTTTGATCTCAAGGCCTGGACTGTGCAGTCCACGTCTTGAGGCCGGGCCTCTTGTGTAAGGGGGGGTCTACCACCCTTACATCTATAGGCCTTTTGTAATCATTTCTTACCAGAAGAGATACGAACTTTATTTCTTGAAAATTAAGTTAATCGAAGCCTAAGAAAAAAGTAATAGAACTAAGTAAATAAAATCTGCACAATTTTTTAGGAAATAGAAAAGTGAATCTGAATAAAATAAATTCATGAGAAAAAAGTTTTTGGTAGAAATTTAAAACGATGAGAGAGAACAAGAAATAGTGAACATCACGAGATAGATAAAAATAAGTGGATGATAAGCAAAAATTGTTCGCCCTAATTAGAGAGGGGTCAGATTCTGCATGGAGTGGAGAAGTTTTTGGACAAATAAAAATAAAATACAAAGTAATGTAAAAATCACCATTGATGTGTGTTCCAAAGTCAAACTTGGTAACGTCATCATATTCCAACACTGTGGTGTCACCATGGTTGGGTGTGTAGTGGGCAGCACAGTGGTTTCTGGAGCATCCAGTTGGGAAAGCCAGCCCTGCTTTCATTCCATTTTCACCAATCAGTGTTCGAGCAGTCTTCTCTAACTCTTCACAAATCTCTATCATTGTCATTCCCGGTTTAATCCAACTTTGCATGTACTTTCTAGTCTGAAAGAATGTCAATTAGCCTGTCAAAAGATAAAACTGAAGATAGTGTTTAAGCTTAAAATGTTTATTAACAAAAGTCTAGAAAACTACCTTTATTTAACTTTCCATTTACAAAAATAAATGGAAAACACTACATCCAGTAAAATCCATCAAATGATTGATTATTAAACAAGCTCAATTTCTGTTGATTCCATAGCAGACCTGCAAGTTTTACCATAAATAAAATTTAACCAACTTTGCAAATTCTGAAAAGTAACCCTTTGTGGTCAGGAGACAGATTTTAGGAATATCCTCTCAAGACACATGTCCACAGAAGGACCCAACCCAGTTAGTTGATTCAAGTCGCATGGCTTGGACAGGACCCACTGTATTGATTTTATTTTACAATTATATTTTATTAATGTTATGAATTTAGGGATTGTGACAATGTCTTGACAAAGGCTTGGTATATTTATCATATAAAATTTCAGGATCTGACCCCGGCAAATTATACTGCTTTTACTAAATATCTTTGTAATTGACACTATTGATCTGGTGAGTGTAGAAATCACTCGGCAAGGTTTGAAAGTACGTTGACCATTGTATTATTGAGGTCAGTAGTCTATCATATCTCTCATCTGAGTCTCAGGGTTCGGACAGCTGGGTTTGTGAGGCTGACTGTTTCTGACAGTCTGTTGTAAGATACAGTTTCTGACAAACAACAAAAATAAACGATTGTATACGTATTTAAAGTGATCATTTGTATTTTGAGTGAATTTCTGACTAGTATTAAAATGGGTGTTGACAACTTATGGTTGAATGATATACAGGTTTTTGTTGGTGCATAAAATGTCAATGACAATTGTGTTTATATCCTTCTAATTCATGTAATTATTAATTTGATAATAACTACTATTATTATATCTTGATTATGAATGAATTGAAATTTTTATTTATATATCTTCAAGACCCAAATTACCGAGCCTCAGGTATTGGGTGGGTCGCAGGTGACGGATAACGAAACCTCCACCAGATATGGTGGAGAGCTGTAATAAGGGGAACCCCAAATAAGCAGTCCCGGACCGAGGCGGCTACGCTTGAGGAAGTGGGGGTTCTAACCTGTGGCAAGGTTACAACCATCAAAAACCACAAATTCCAATGACAGTGTAGTGACATGGCGAATAAGTGCCGTGAGTAAATATGCACTGCCCCAGCCCTGTGCTGCCTTGTACGAGGAAGGGGTTGGTTCCCCAAAAGCTAGAGTAAACCAAAGTAGCTACGACAGGCCTAGCAAGCCTGTAATGGATAACCCATTGCTTTCAAAAATGGTACAAGAAGACTCAAAAAGGACAGAAAACATGGAAAAAGACCTGGCGAGAAAATAGGACTACGATTAGGAACCTTAAACATCAGAACGTTAGGAGGGAAGGTGGAGGAGGTGATTGATATGATGAAAAGGAGAAGTTTGGATGTTCTGGGATTAGCGAAAGTGAGGTGGAAAGGTGAAGGAAGAAAGGAATATAGAGAACGTTTCACTCTGTTATGGTGAAGGGTCAAGAAATGGAGTTGTCTGGGTAATGAGGACGGATATACGAGGCGTGTTTTTAAAGTAAGTACTGTTTTTCAATTACACTGCCGCAGCGCTGCGGTCACCGTTTAGCCACATCTGTTGGGAAGCTACAGACGCCATTACAGAACCATCCGATCGAGTCTACATCTGTTTGCGTGATTTTAAAATGACTCCACCTATTGAGAATCCCACCGACTGCGAAGTGCGTGCTGTAATACGGTTGCTCTGTGCTTAAGGCTTCAAAGCAGTTGACATTCATCACCTTCATCAGTGAAGTGTATGGTGAAAATATTATGAGTGATGGAATGGTTTGGAAATGGGCTAGGGCCTTTACAGATGGCCGCACAAACATTCATGATGAGGAACAAAGTGGGCGACCTTCAGTCATTACCGATGATCTGATTCAAAAAGTGGACTGTAAAGTGAAAGAGAACAGACGATTCACGATTTTGTTCTTAGCTGAAACCTTTCCTGCTGTCTCAAGAAGTCTTCTTTATGAAATTTTGTCCGAACGTTTAAATTATCGGAAACTGTGTTCATGCTGGGTGCCAAAAATGTTGACTGATGAGCACAAAACCAAAAGATTGGGCAGTGCGTTGAGTTTTCTCGAGCGATACAGTAACGAGGGAGGTGATTTTTTAAGCCATATTGTCACAGGCGATGAAACATTGGTAGCCTACGTTACACCGGAATCGAAGCAACAATCAATGGAATGGCGGCATTCATCATTCCCTACGAAAGTGAAATTCAAACAAACAATTTCTGCTCAGAAAATCATGTGCACTGTGTTTTGGGACAGAAAGGTTGTGTTGCAGGTCGATTTTTTTCCTCACAGTGACACGATCAATGCAGCTGCGTACTGTGAGACTTTACAAAAACTGCACCGCGCAATTCAAAACAAAAGGCGTGGCATGCTGAGGCAGGTGTCGTTTTGCTAAATGATAATGCCCGTCCACACTCAGCAAATTGAACACAAGACCTTATCACTTCTTTTGGCTGGGAACAATTGGACCACCCTCCATACAGTCCCGATCTAGCGCCGAGTGACTACCATTTGTTTCTGCACTTGAAGACACATCTGGCGAGGCAGCGCCATTCCGATGATGACGAAGTAAAAACGACTGTCAAGCAGTAGTTGTCTAATCAGGCGGCAACCTTCTTTGACGATGGCATACAAAAGCTGGTCCCAAGATACGATAAGTTCCTTAATATTAATGGGAATTATGTAGAGAAGTAGAGTAAAGTATGACTTTTCAAGTGAATAAATTATTTTTAGATAAGATTTACTTTTTGTTTTTTATATCAAAACGGTACTTACTTTAAAACTTGTAGAATTCTTAAATGCAAATCGCGAGTATTCAGAGTTTAGTTTTCTAAATATTAGTGAAAAGGATGTGCTAAAATGTATAAAATCATTAAAAAGTAAAAAAATCAGCAGGTTGGGATGGCGTTCCAGTTGATTTGATGATGAAAGTCTCATGTTTTATAGCTAAACCATTAGCTACTATTGTTAACCAATCCTTTCAAAATGCCTCTTTTCCTTATCATTTAAAATTCGCAGAGGTGAAACCTATTCATAAGAAGGGAGAAAGAGTAAATCCCGATAATTATAGACCAGTTTCAGTTCTGCCATCTTTATCTAAAATTTTTGAAAAATTAGCCTTAAATCAAATTTCAGCTTTTTTAGAAAAGAATAATATTTTGGCTCCAGAACAGTTTGGATTTAGAAGAGGGATGAGTACAATGACTGCATTATCTAAATTTATTGATGAAGTGTTGGGGGCCTTGGATGGGTCTCAGAGCACACTTGGTGTGTTTTGTGATCTATCTAAGGCTTTCGACTGTGTTAGTCATGACATACTCATTGAAAAGTTGAACTGTTACAAATTTTCTAACAACTCTATAGCTTGGATCCAATCTTATCTATCAAATCGTTATCAAAGAACAGTTATATGCAGAAACAATGTTAAATTTAAATCACAATGGGAGCTGCTAAAAGTGGGTGTGCCGCAAGGTTCAATATTAGGACCTCTTTTGTTCCTTTTATACATAAACGACCTTCCTGCAAACATATCAAACAATATAATACTCTATGCAGATGATACAACTGCAGTTGTTAAATCTAAAAACAACGAAGAACTGAAGATTAAAATTGGTGAAACAATAACTGAATTAAGAACATGGTTTGAGGCAAATGGACTAAAACTAAACCAAGAAAAACCCCAATTGGTTAAATTCTGCACTCCCCAATCAAGAATTAATTTGAATAATGATTTGGAATTAGAGAACCAGAAATGTTCTATTAGTATTAGTACTAAATTTTTGGGCTTGGAACTTGATTCATACTTAAATTGGTCTATATGCATTCAAACAGTTTTAAGAAAATTAAATTCAGCTTGTTTTCAAATGCTTATTTTGAGACATACAATAGATTTAAAAACACGTTTAATGATTTATTATGCTTACTTTTATTCCATCCTACAATATGGTATTGAGTTCTGGAGATTTTCATCTAATATAGATAAAGTCCTTAAAATCCAGAAAAAATTTCTTAGAATAATGACTTTTTCATCATGGAAAACTTCATGCAAACCTATTTTTCAAAAATTACAAATGTTGACCGTACCAAATTTAATAATTTTCAAAACACTGCTATGACAATCTAACTATGACAGCCTTTTTAATGAAAACACTCAGCACGATTATAACACTAGATTTAAAACAAACTTTCAGTACCCCAGGCATAATTTAAAACTGGCAGAAAAAACACCAGCCTATATGGGGAGGAAGTTTTTTAACAAATTACCTCCAAATATTAAAGCATCAGTATGTTCAAATGCATTCAGGGACAACATTAAGGACCTGTTACTAAGTAAAACATACTACAAAGTCAGTGAATTTTTGAATGACGCTTTTTGACTGTATTAATGTTTGTATTTTTTTATTTTTTTGTTTGACTAGGAATATAAGTTTTAGCCAATGATAAAATATCAGCTCTATTGCCTGTTTATTAGTTGGTCATTATTTATATTATTTGACCAGGTAAGGTTTGTTTTATTGACAATGTCATCTGTTTTATAGCTGTGCTATAACTTGAAACGTTATATGACAATAAAGATTGATTTATTGATTGATTTATTTATTTATTTAAAAACACGCCTCGTATAAGCAGAGTTAAGAGGAGTGAGTGAGATATCGATAAAAACAAAAGTTAGCTTTTAAGTTAGATTGTTAGCTACTACAAGTGTACACGCCAAAAGTAGGATGCACAATTGAAGAAAAAGGAAGTTTTGAGGATGAGTTACAGAGTGAGGTAGGAAATGAAAATGTGATAATAATGGGGGATCTGAATGCACATGTATGTAGAGACAGAGAGGGTTTTGAAGGTACAATGGGGAAAGAAGGTTGGGGAAGTAGAAATATAGGACAGATACTATTGGAATGTTGTAAAAGAAATAGTTTGATAGTGGGAAATACCTGGTTTGAAAAAAGAAAAAAATCATAAAGTAACGTGGTATGGTGGTGCGAATGGTAACAGGAAGTTTGTTGTGGACTACTTTCTCTATAGTGAAGGAATGAAGAAGGAAGTGTCAGACATAAAGGTCATACCATCGCGATCATCGGCTTCTAATAATGGATTTAAGAATCAAAAGACAGAAAAAGAGAGAGGAAAAACAGGAATGAAAAATAAAAGTGTTGAAGTTAAAAGATATGAAAGCACAGGTTGAGTTACAAAATGAGATAAAGAAACTCTTCCACAGTCAGTGGAAGAGGAATAGAAGAAATTTAAGAAAGCATTTGTGAAGACAGCATACAAAATTTATGGAGAAACAGGCTCGAAAAGAAGGTGGAAAGAAACCCAATGGTGGAACGAGGGGATTAACGAAATTATTAAAGAGAAAATACAGCTTTTAGGAAATGGATTAAAGAAAGAACAACAGAAGCCATGGAGGTATACGGCAAATGGAAAAGGGAAACAAAGAAAAAAGTCAAAGAAGAAAAGAAAAAGTAGATGGAGGGATGGTCTGAAATGAAGGAAAAAGGAAGCAAGAAGTTGCTCTATGCTTTAGTAAAATATAAGAGGAACTATAGCGATAGAGTAGATATAGTGATAAAAAATGAAAAGGGAAAGGAGACAAGTGATAAAGAAGAATTAAAAAAGTGAAAACATTATTTTCAGGAATTGCTATATCCGAATGGTGAAATACGAGACAGAGAGGAAAGGGAAGGCTCAAGGAAAATGGAGATTGAAGAGGATCAGGAAATTACTTCGTTAGAATTTGAGGAAGCGGTGAAGAAAATGAGTACAGGAAAAACAGCGGGGGTGGATTAGTTACCAATTGAGGAAGTGAAAGGGGCCAGTGCAATAGTCATGTAATGGCTATATACATTTTTGAATAAAGTATGTTTTGAATATATAGTATTTAAAGTAGTGTAGAATGAGAAGAAGATGCCAGATGATTGGAATAAAGCAGCAATAATCCCAATTTTCAAAAAAGGAGACAGAAATGATTTCAGGAATTACAGAGGGATAGCTTAATGAGCAACTGTGCAAAGTTATACGATAAAATACTGGAAAAAGAATAAGAAAAATAGTGAAGGAGAATATGAGAGAACAACAGCACGGATTTAGACCTGGAAGATCAGCAACAGATTTAGTTTTTGCAACAAGACATTTACAAGAGAAAATATGAGTATGGAGAAGACCTGGTAATGGCTTTTCTGGATATGGAAAAATCGTATGACAGTGTTAGAAGAAAGAAAGTCTGGGAGGTATTGAGAAGAAAAGGAATAAATGACAACATATTAGAAAGGGTGAAGGAGGTGAGTGAAGACAGTGAGAGCTGTGTGAAGATGAGAGGTGAAAAGACAGAATGGTTTAAGCAGATGAGTGGCCTAAGATAAGGTAGCGCTCTATCACCATTACTGGTTATCATAGTGTTGGATGAGATTATGAATGGAGTAGAAAGGAGAGTTGGAAAGGAAAATATGAGGTTGATGGCTTTTGCTGATGATATAATGGTTTGGGGAAGTACTGTAGTAGAGGTATAGATACAGTTAGTTGGATGAATGGCAGAAGGAGATAAGTGAGTATGGGTTGAAGTTCAAGTGGAAAAAAGTGAGTACATGATAACAACAAGAAAAAAGGGGATAACAATGGACAGGCTGTTGTTGTGCGGAAAAGACTTAAAGAAGGCAGAGTATTTTGAAGGAGATGAGAAAGACATAAATGAAAGAGTAAGACAAGCTGGACATTTTTATAGAACAGCTGGAGGATTGATACACAGCAAGGACTTACCCCAAAGAAGCAAAGAAATTATTTATAAAATGTACTACGTACCAATTTTAACATATGGAGTAGAATCGTGGACAATGAAGGAGGGATAAAAGTAAGATTCAAGCAAGTGAAATGAGATTTTTGAGGGCAAGAAAAGGAATTACCAAGTGAAATAAAATAATAAACGAGACGATAAAAGATAGCTTAGGAGAAGAACCGCTGCAAGAAAGGATAGAAAGAGGAAGATTGAGATTGTTCGGACATGTAAACAGGATGGACGAAAAACCGATCCAAATAAATGGTTGGAATGTGAAATTCAAGGAAAGAGACAGAGAGGAAGACCAAGAGACAGATGGAGAGATGTAGTGACGGAGAGTGTATTGAAAAGAGGGGAAGTGTGGGAAGACAAAAAGTGGTGGAGAGGATTTTGTATCAGGCAAACCCGGTGACTACTGGAAACTGCAAACGATGATTTATATACCTTATGTTCAGATTAGGAGGGTCACAAGATTTCTCCATCGGTGTACTAATTCCTGATTTGGGAACTATTGGCATGGGAAGGAAAGAATCTGACTTATTTAGTGGTGTAACACTGATCAAAATTTTAGCTATGGCGAAGGGAATGAGCAGAGACCGGTTTTTAAGGATTTTGGACAGTTATGTCTATCATGTTTATGGCCATTCATATTTTTTTGGAGGGTTTCACTAGTAAGATCAATATATTGGGCAGGGCAATGTTGGCACTGGAGTTGATAAATTAAATTGGTGGAATCACAGGTGTGGTTTCCAAATATCTTATACGTTAAGGTGTTTGAAATGATGTGGCTGGGAGAAGAACTAGACAGGTTTTGCACGATTTTTGGATGGTGATTCACACTCTTACGGAATCCTCCTCCCATTTTTAATCTGGTATTGATCTCCAGCTTTATTTAATCATCGTCAATCAACAAATTATGTTTTCTTCTATTCATATCTTTCTCTAACTCTCCCATATACTTCTTCCAACCAAATCATAAACTTTTTCTATATCCAAAAATATTTGTCAAAGTTTGTTATTCAATTTCCAAAATTTATAAATTATTTCTCAAACTGTAAAAATCAGATCAGATCCATGGTAATCCTTATCTTTCTTTTTTCTAATAACTATGCTGTTCCTAACTGATCTTCAATATTTCCCTCAATGCTATTTAGTATCACACTCTCAAATATTTTGGCCACCTGGTTTATGGGTGCTATTCTTTTAACATGTAAAATATAAATAATAAATGTTAGGTTCTGTTAACTGCCAGCAAGTCCCAAATTATAGACTATAAACACTCAAAGTTGTGTCTATGAACAAGTTGAAATGATCCTTAAATTAGAGTTCATAGAGAAAATCTGAGTGATTCGGCCTACATACAGGACAAACCATCAAGGCGCTTTGTGGCCGCTTAGTACTTCTTGTGATACTTAAAATATCACAAGAAGTATTTCTCAGATTGTTAATTATTATTTGTAATGTTTGAAGATAAAAATACCATTATTACAGGCTTATGATCTGAACATTAACTACTTCTCACTTGTCTGTGGGCTTCTGCAGCATGTCTGGCCTCTGCATAGATGTCATTGTGAAGACGCTCTAAAGTACGTGCCTCCTCCGAGGTAAATCTGTCTTTAGCAGTTCTATAGTCCATTTCTTGGCCAACTGGGTAGTTTCCTGTTCAATTTTAAAACAATGTATACAAGATTTTATAATTTGGGTGCATGTGATGAATAAACATTTAAATAAGTTAAAAATTAAAATACAAATAAATGATAATCACAAATATTATATATGTTTAAAGTAAAAATATTATATATTAACACTGTACATGCATGTGTAGGTGAGTGGGTCACTGCCTAATCACCAAGTACCTTGCTCTTGTGAGCTTAAGAGGCATTCTAAAAAAATTATTTATACATTTGCTAAACTTAACACTTGGAAAAACTAAATGCAAGGCAAATTTTGACTGTCATAGCTCTATTAGCACAGGAAGAGCTCAAAGAAGACTGGACAAAAGCCAACTCTGTATGGATATATCAAACAGAAAAAAGTAAAACTAGTATCAAAGTATTTTGGTCTACTTAAATTCTAACTTAGTTATATGGGGTAAACTGTTAAATTTCAAATCAGTACCAGGTGAGAAATCTGAAATCATTTAACTATCATTAATACTATATCTAGTTAGAAAAAGTTTGGAGCAAAAAGTAGTTGGTTTTTTGTATTTTGTAGAGACAACTGTTACTTATTTTGGAGGTGTCAAAGAGCAGGGAACAAACAATATTTTCCATCAAATAAAGAATAATATGAGAAATTAATGGAACTGCCTTTGGAGCAGACATTGTACACAACTGTGTGCAATCTGAGGTTGATAGTATTTCAATCAACATAGTGGCATTAGTAATCAAGATTTATAAATACTTTTGTATATATACTGTGCTTGTAGCAAATCTTAAGGAATTTTTTTTTAATTTGCTGGAATACAGTACCGAAAACTCATTTAACATAGGAACAAAGTTTCTTTCTATGCCATTAGAGGAACGATTCTTGCATATTTTGAAGAGTCGAAGTTTTTTTTTCAAACTCAAAGCATTTGCTCATTATTGATAAAAATATTATTTACTGACCAAAAGGGTGATGGAAAAAGACAGTGCCACTGCTTCTGAAGCTCATAAGTCCTTTTAAAAAAATCTTACAAAGAAAGGCCGCAAAACTTTATCCCAGTGACAGTAAAAAACAGATACAAGAAACATAACTCATGAAAGTCTTTTATTAAGATAATCAATGTGTGCAAACCAAGTCATATTTTTACCAAAATTATTACCCAAGAATTTAACTGTGTTTGAGAAATCTTCATCTAGTTCCATTCCTAAGGGTAAGCAACATTATTTTGTTTTTTCCTTATTTAGCAAGAATCAATTTGTATGAAAACAATTTAAGACATTTCTTAATGTTTTATTAGCTAACAATTCTAGACCATGTACACTTTGACTGACATCTAAAAGGGTAGTAAAATATGTTTAAATGTTTGGTATAGGAACATGTACATAACTACAAAGTTTCGTTACATTTCTTTCAATAGTTATAAAACTAACAAATATATTCCAGACTTTGCCCAATTCTGTATACCGCAAGAACAAGTCAAGGAGATATGTCTGATTCGATTTTTATAGCAGCTAATTCACAAGAATTCTCAGAGCAAAAGTTAGACATAGGTGGAGTAGCATTAGATATTTTCTCTAACCAAAATGCAAAATGCCACATTTTTCTATAACTTTATGGCAAAACGGAAAAGCCAAAAACAGATTTTTGATAGACCTATACTCTCATCGTCTCACTACCCACTTACCTCTTCAAAACAGGAAAAACTTTGCATCTATATACAACCTGATCACCAAGATAAGATATTTCAATAAGCCAACCAGACAGGACTATGATAATGTGTTTAAAGATATAATTCAGGATTTTGAAAGGAAAGTTCTAAAACATCTGGTCTGCTCCCCGATCGGCTGTGTCTGGGGCAATGTGGACCTCATCAACTTTGCTAAAAACATCTTCAACTTTAAAAAATGTACAAATGCTACTGTAACATTTATGCCACAACTTTCCAGAATCCAACAGACCACTTAAAAAAAGGACTGTCCCACATAGAATTTTAAACTGAATTGAAAAATCTGTTGTATAAAACTTGTGTATACAACCACCCTCCCAAAGTCCTGAAGCAACGAAATTGAATGTGCCAATAAATTCAATCACATTTTATTTATATGAATATTTTTTTATTCATAGTGTATGTCAGTAGTTATTGGTACCCTATACTCAGTTATTGGCACATAGATAACTAGTTGTTGGTACCCATATTGTTGCTTTCCTTGAGCTGCTACTTATCACTAATCCTACATAGGGCTATCTGCCTGTCTATATAAAAGGCTTACCAATTTTAAATAGAGGGTACCAATAATTAGTGTGTGCCAACAATATACCTGCCATTACTTTTCTTGGCATGCCAAAAATACTAGTAATTGGCAGTGTCAGCTAGAATTACATCAAAAGATCCATTTATTGGCATGACGATTTTACAAGCTATTGGTTTTGCCAGTTAGGTGCCAATGACTGAAAATGAATACAAATCAAAATCAGTTGTTTGCACCCCCTTTAACTCGTAATTTGCAGATAAAGACACAAAATCTTTAAGGTTATGTGAATAATAGTGCTTAATGAATCCATACATAAAATTCTCAATACGAAAGTATTTACAGAGGGTGAATAAACTGAAGTACAATAGTTGAATTTACTTATGATTTTGCTAAGAAATGAAGCTAAATTTCTTCTAATATGACACGTGTTTCTTATAGCTTTATAACAGCCGAAACTGAAGTTTGTACTACACTGAAACAGACTGCAAGTGATAAGACATAGACTAATGAATACGTCAGTCAAGTTTTTGGGATTTTAGATGAAATTGTTTATTTACAGCAATAATTTAAAAAAGAGGGTGCCAATAATACCTGCATTTACCCTATATAATTTGTGTGCACCATGCACAGAGCCAATTATCTGCAAGCTGTTATTCCTGAATATTCAGCGGTCAAAGGGTAAGATTTCTGTATTGGAAAGTTTTTTAATAGATTTGAATCTTTCAGTAGTTTGCTTAACACAATTGCTGCTAGAAAAAAAATCAAAATTACCCCAAGTTGATGGTAGAAAAATGCATCCCAAATGTCTATAATGTAACCGCAGCTTTTCAAACCAACGAGGAATATATCACAAGACACAAGTTTCAATTGTCTTTTAAGGGTACATAAAGTTCATAAATATTATTTATTTCTCTTTTTAATTCTTCTAATGATATACTCACACTGTTTTAATTTTATTATTTACATTATATACAACACTAACCACCCTACCTTACATGAGAGTTTGACTACACATGGTATTTTTCATAGCACAGAACAGGGCACAACCCTGGTTCTCCTGGACATTGTGCAGATATATAGTTTTTTCTCTATACCTTGACTGTAGCATACTCGGCAACGCTTTATTTCTTTTTGTTTATTTATATTTTGTGAAATACTACACATTATAATGCAGCCTAACAGTACAACAAAAAATAGCTTACAAATTCAACAACACAAATCTCTCCTCAGAACCAAGTAACCGCGTTTTACATTACACTCGTCCGACGACGCTAATACGACATACATGCCCTCTCCACCGATGCTAACCTCGCACTGGCCAACAAAGGAACAGTGCGTAGTATATGACTATACTGACCCAGCCGCAGAAAATGTGTTGAAAGAACACTGGTTGACAAAAGATATTGTTAGTAGTTCTCACCCTATTGGTTTTTATTGTGCTGTGATTTTTCTACATAAAACAAATGAGGGGTGGAACTTGTATATTTGTTAATAATACCTGGTATAGGGAATGTGATGTTCCAGAATTTTGTAACGAATTGCAATTTGAAGTGGCAGCTACAGTTCTAGTTGAATGTAAAACTGTAGTAGTTACAGTGTATCTTTTCTAAAAAAAAATATATAACATAAAAAAAAACTTCACTCGCCAGTTCACATGAGCCTAAAGGCCTGTACATGAACTTCATTCAAGTACCAACTGTTACCTCAGTTAGGGATTTGAACCTTGGACATTGCCCTCTGCAATCCGAAGCCTTAGCCACTGAGCCACCACGCCAGTTAATCATTCCCCTAGTGGTAATTTACAAAAATTTCTATTTAATTTGTAAAAACTTCCAGTTTTTACTATGAAGTGAACATTTTACAATATAATATTAGGGGAAGATTTCAACAGCCATTCTGATATTACAAAAAATACTAAGTCTGCAAAAGACTTTCTTAACATTCCAAGACAGTTTAATTTTTTCCCTTTGAACAAAAATGCAACTGGTAAAAATTTTCTAAATTTTTTTATTTTTAACAAAATTTTAAATCTTTTTCTAGTATAGTGAATTTGTCATTTCCCTACTCAGACCTTGATGGAACACTTGTTATTTCACTTCAAAATAATTTCACATTTCAAGATTCAATAGGTATCTCACAACATATAAATAGTATTCCAACCATGGAACTAAAAATAAGTAGAACCTCTCTCCTTACTCCTGGCTTCGTAAGATTATTACATTTTAACATTCAATAGGTATCTCACAACATATAAATAGTATTCCAACCATGGAACTAAAAATAAGTAGAACCTCTCTCCTTACTCCTGGCTTCGTAAGATTATTACATTTTAACATTCAATAGGTATCTCACAACATATAAATAGTATTCCAACCATGGAACTAAAAATAAGTAGAACCTCTCTCCTTACTCCTGGCTTCGAAAGATTATTACATTTTAACATTCAATAGGTATCTCACAACATATAAATAGTATTCCAACCATGGAACTAAAAATAAGTAGAACCTCTCTCCTTACTCCTAGCTTCGAAAGATTATTACATTTTAACATTCAATAGGTATCTCACAACATATAAATAGTATTCCAACCATGGAACTAAAAATAAGTAGAACCTCTCTCCTTACTCCTGGCTTCGTAAGATTATTACATTTTAACATTCAATAGGTATCTCACAACATATAAATAGTATTCCAACCATGGAACTAAAAATAAGTAGAACCTCTCTCCTTACTCCTGGCTTCGTAAGATTATTACATTTTAACATTCAATAGGTATCTCACAACATATAAATAGTATTCCAACCATGGAACTAAAAATAAGTAGAACCTCTCTCCTTACTCCTGGCTTCGTAAGATTATTACATTTTAACATTCAATAGGTATCTCACAACATATAAATAGTATTCCAACCATGGAACTAAAAATAAGTAGAACCTCTCTCCTTACTCCTGGCTTCGTAAGATTATTACATTTCAAGATTCAATAGGTATCTCACAACATATAAATAGTATTCCAACCATGGAACTAAAAATAAGTAGAACCTCTCTCCTTACTCCTAGCTTCGAAAGATTATTACATTTTAACATTCAATAGGTATCTCACAACATATATATAGTATTCCAACCATGGAACTAAAAATAAGTAGAACCTCTCTCCTTACTCCTGGCTTCGTAAGATTATTACATTTCAAGATTCAATAGGTATCTCACAACATATAAATAGTATTCCAACCATGGAACTAAAAATAAGTAGAACCTCTCTCCTTACTCCTAGCTTCGAAAGATTATTACATTTTAACATTCAATAGGTATCTCACAACATATATATAGTATTCCAACCATGGAACTAAAAATAAGTAGAACCTCTCTCCTTACTCCTGGCTTCGTAAGATTATTACATTTTAACATTCAATAGGTATCTCACAACATATAAATAGTATTCCAACCATGGAACTAAAAATAAGTAGAACCTCTCTCCTTACTCCTGGCTTCGTAAGATTATTACATTTCAAGATTCAATAGGTATCTCACAACATATAAATAGTATTCCAACCATGGAACTAAAAATAAGTAGAACCTCTCTCCTTACTCCTAGCTTCGAAAGATTATTACATTTTAACATTCAATAGGTATCTCACAACATATAAATAGTATTCCAACCATGGAACTAAAAATAAGTAGAACCTCTCTCCTTACTCCTGGCTTCGTAAGATTATTACATTTCAAGATTCAATAGGTATCTCACAACATATAAATAGTATTCCAACCATGGAACTAAAAATAAGTAGAACCTCTCTCCTTACTCCTGGCTTCGTAAGATTATTACATTTTAACATTCAATAGGTATCTCACAACATATAAATAGTATTCCAACCATGGAACTAAAAATAAGTAGAACCTCTCTCCTTACTCCTGGCTTCGTAAGATTATTACATTTTAACATTCAATAGGTATCTCACAACATATAAATAGTATTCCAACCATGGAACTAAAAATAAGTAGAACCTCTCTCCTTACTCCTGGCTTCGTAAGATTATTACATTTCAAGATTCAATAGGTATCTCACAACATATATATAGTATTCCAACCATGGAACTAAAAATAAGTAGAACCTCTCTCCTTACTCCTGGCTTCGTAAGATTATTACATTTTAACATTCAATAGGTATCTCAAAACATATAAATAGTATTCCAACCATGGAACTAAAAATAAGTAGAACCTCTCTCCTTACTCCTGGCTTCGTAAGATTATTACATTTTAACATTCAATAGGTATCTCACAACATATAAATAGTATTCCAACCATGGAACTAAAAATAAGTACAACCTCTCTCCTTACTCCTGGCTTCATAAGATTATTACATTTTAACATTCAATAGGTATCTCACAACATATATATAGTATTCCAACCATGGAACTAAAAATAAGTAGAACCTCTCTCCTTACTCCTGGCTTCGAAAGATTATTACATTTTAACATTCAATAGGTATCTCACAACATATAAATAGTATTCCAACCATGGAACTAAAAATAAGTAGAACCTCTCTCCTTACTCCTGGCTTCGTAAGATTATTACATTTTAACATTCAATAGGTATCTCACAACATATAAATAGTATTCCAACCATGGAACTAAAAATAAGTAGAACCTCTCTCCTTACTCCTGGCTTCGTAAGATTATTACATTTTAACATTCAATAGGTATCTCACAACATATAAATAGTATTCCAACCATGGAACTAAAAATAAGTAGAACCTCTCTCCTTACTCCTGGCTTCGTAAGATTATTACATTTTAACATTCAATAGGTATCTCACAACATATATATAGTATTCCAACCATGGAACTAAAAATAAGTAGAACCTCTCTCCTTACTCCTGGCTTCGTAAGATTATTACATTTTAACATTCAATAGGTATCTCACAACATATAAATAGTATTCCAACCATGGAACTAAAAATAAGTAGAACCTCTCTCCTTACTCCTGGCTTCGTAAGATTATTACATTTTAACATTCAATAGGTATCTCACAACATATAAATAGTATTCCAACCATGGAACTAAAAATAAGTAGAACCTCTCTCCTTACTCCTGGCTTCGTAAGATTATTACATTTCAAGATTCAATAGGTATCTCACAACATATATATAGTATTCCAACCATGGAACTAAAAATAAGTAGAACCTCTCTCCTTACTCCTGGCTTCGTAAGATTATTACATTTTAACATTCAATAGGTATCTCACAACATATAAATAGTATTCCAACCATGGAACTAAAAATAAGTAGAACCTCTCTCCTTACTCCTGGCTTCGTAAGATTACTCATCATTGTTAAGTGCATTTACTAAGGAAAGTTCTGTATCACTATTTACACAAATGTTTGATATTATCCTTAATAGTTTAAATTATTATAAAGTTGTTACCAAAGTAAATAACGTTTTAAAAAATTAGTAAAATTTATACATGATTGATTTACAACTGAATGAGCTGCTATGAGGGAAAGCTCCTTTTTTTTGGATGGATTGAGAACATAATTACAGTTGATAGAAGTAATACAAATATGAACTTAAATTATAGTCAGTTAAAGAGTAAATATAAACATGTTATAATTAAGGCTAAACACTAAAAATACTGAATGTGGAAATGTATGTATGGAAACATGGCGTCCTTTTAGTTGCAGTTTTACGACAAGCAGGACTCACCCTTACCTTGGAGGTTACTGTAAGTCGCCTCCTAACGGCCATCACAACACAGGTATCTTGATTATATAGTATGGAAGACATATCTATTAAACTGAATGGCAATTTAATTGTGAGCAAAGAGTACTATTTTGATAAGTGTCATCCTAAATATAAGACTTTATGAATTATTTTCTAAAAGTGGTTCTGATTTGATTTATGATGATGGTTTTGTTGATGAGTGGTTTTTACCTCTAAAAAATATATACAAAATATATTCCTTTAAATATAACCTTACATTCAACAAAAATGCTAAATAAATTTACTGGTGACATATATTTCACTATTGTAAAACAATTGAGGTTACTTTCTAATGTGCATGCTAATTATAATCGTAATATTACCACATACATGTAAGAAATAATACTGTTATTAACTGAATACTAAACTACATAATATAAAACTATCAATTCACACATGATACCAGACACACTAATGCAACAACCTGTTTGATTAATATTTGCATTTGTTTATATAGAACACGGTATAAGACCGTATTAGGTGTACATAAGATCATTTGGCAGGAATGCTTCTTCCAAAACAATCAAAGTACAGTATTAAAAAGAATACGGTACATGATAAAGCATAATGCAATCAGATGATCATTATACAGTGGAGAACCGGTAATCCGAAATAATTGGGACCAAACCCATTTCGCATTTATCGAATTTTTCGGACTAAACAGATTTTCTTAAAATGCTAATTTGATAAAACATAACATTAATAATATGCCTAACATTACATTAAATACAGTACTTAAGTTTTGAACGCAATAATGGCCTATCATTATAAAAATGAGAATGAACCCTTTAATTGATAGAAGAATACATCAACTGAGACATAAGATCAAACACCGTTTTTCAAGACAAAAAGTTGGAGTCACTAGTAGAAATTGATCCCGGCCCCAGAGCTACTTGATTCCATTGCATTCGCCACTAGGCCACGTAATCAACTGACGGAAGTCGTGTACACATTTCTGGCGTTCTCACGCTACTTCAGACAGCACTGTTCCCAATTATAGATGTCAACGATCATCTATCGCCAGACAACAAGAAGTTCCTCGGGAAGCTAAAGCAAAAGTGCAGAGACGTTGGGTATGCCTTCGCTTGGGCCAGAGATGGCAAGTTCTTCGTCCGGAAGGCACAAGGAGATGTTGTGAAGAGAATTACCAGCGAGAAGGACATCGATAACCTCAAGTAAACTTTCTATTTATTAAAACCTCATGCATTTTGTCGCTCTTTATTTCTATAAGTTTTGTATAGTAATTTAAATTTTTAGAATGTATATAGTTTTATAATCGAATTTATTTTTCCTCAATAATGTTCCGTTAAATATTTAATACTTATTCATGTCAGATTTAAATCAAACAATACATAATAACAAAATATCTATAAATTCATTTTTTGAAAAGATTGATACTAATGGTGATTATGCTATAATTTATGTAAATATTAGAAGTTTGAGGAGGAACTTCAATAATTTGTTGTTAGAACTAAGTCATATAAGACTTAAAAAAGTTGATATAATCGTATTAAGTGAAATTTGGATTTCAAGCGATGAGGTAAATTTTTACAACATTCCTGGTTACTCTACGTTTTATAACTGTAATGATAACTATAGATCTGGTGGGGTATTGTGTTACATAGCTGATGACATTGACTCAACTCAGATTAGTGTGAGCTTTAATACAGCAGATATATTGCTTTTAAAAATTAATTCAAAAAACATATTTTTTAATTTATTCTGTGTGTATAGATTACAAAGCTTTAAAGAGTGTCAGTTTGTTGAGGAATTGGAACATTTTTTACCATCTTTGTCTCATAACACAATAATTATTGGTGACATGAATATTAATTTATTGTTGAATTCTTTTGTTGTTTTTAATTATGTAAATTTGCTTAGTAGTTTTGGCTTTTCTCAACTAATTAGTAATGTTACAAGAGTCCCATCAAAGTCTTGCTTAGATCACATTTTTGTTCGTCATAAAAATATATCTCTTTTTAGTACTGAAGTATTTGATATAGATCTAACTGACCATTGTTTATTAGGACTTATATTAAAGAGTGATAGTAATAAGCCTATTCAAAACTTAACACCTAAAGTAAATGAATTTAATAAATTTAGTATTGATTATGACTTGTTAAATACGCTTGTAAAAGGGATTGACTGGAATGTTTGTTATGAGTTAGATGATGTAAATATTGTATTTAATAAGTTTCATAGTATTTTTAATGATTTGGTTACTAAGTGTAAAAAGCCGATTGTCGCAAATAAGTTTCTTGACAAAGCAAAATTAGTAAGTCCTTGGATAAATCAAACGGTTTTGAATAGATTGAAAAAGAAAAAAACTTTATATAAATTGTTAAAGAAAAGGCCGTATGATACAAAATTTAAGAAATATTACAATGAGTTTTGTAATAAATTAACTGATGACATAACTACCACTAAAAATAATTATTACTCAGCTGAAATAGAAAAATGTAAAGGTGATTCCTCTATGCAATGGAAAATAATTAATAAGTTAAGTGGGTCTAGTACAAATAGAAATGTAGTCAAAGTAGAATTGTTAAATGGTGACGTGGTTTCCGATACCTTATCAGTGGCCGAGGCGATCAATGAATTCCTTATCTGTACTCAGTCTGAGACAGACAGTTCTACGGGTCTACTTTCAAATAACTATATTAGTAATAGATTGAATTCCTTCTTTATTATGCCCACTTGTGAAAATGAAGTAATCGAAGTTATTAGTAAGTTGAAAAATAAAAAATCTACTGGTTTTGATCATTTCACAGTCTCTTTAATAAAAAATACTGCAGTAACAATTGCTCCAGTTCTTACTTATTTAATTAATTTAAGCTTTAAAAATGGTATCTTTCCCGATCTACTCAAATTAAGCATCGTAGTCCCAATTTATAAAAAATCAAACTCAATTAAAATTGACAACCTGAGACCAATTAGTTTGTTATCAGTATTTTCTAAGATTATTGAGAAATTAATTAATGTTAGACTAATTAGGTATCTTCAGAAAATAAATTTTCTAAGCAACAATCAATATGGATTTAGGAAAGGAAAATCAACTGAGGATGCACTAGTAGATGTTTCATCAATGATTTACTCTAGTTTAAATGATAATAATAAAGTAACTGGCCTTTTTGTGGATTTTAAAAAGGCTTTTGATTTGGTTAATCATGAAATATTATTGATGAAATTGGAGGCAGCAGGGATAAGGGGAGTGGCTAATAATTGGTTCAGAAGTTTTTTATCAGGGAGGAAACAAGCTGTAAGGGTTGGTGCCTCGTTGAGCGCTACTCGCCCAGTAGTTGCTGGGGTCCCTCAAGGATCTGTCACCTCTGCTACTCTCTTCCTCATTTTTATAAATGATCTTTTAGAGCTTCATTTTAAGGGTAAACTCAGGGCTTTTGCTGACGACATTGCTTTTTTCTATTCTAATAAAAATATTATAAGTATATGGGAACAGATCACACATGATGCTTTAATGTTAAAAAAATGGTGTTATTTAAACAGAATGGTTGTCAATGTGGCAAAAACAAAGTATGTAAATTTCAATTTCAAAATTTTCGAATTGCCTTATCCAATAAAATTTCACGATTTAGACTGTCTTGATCAAATTAACTGCAAATGTCAGTTAATAGAAAAGCAAAATTCCTTCAAGTATCTTGGTGTAGTTCTCGATGAAAATTTGTCATGGGAGATGCATATTACGGATATGAGTAGAAAATTAAAGTCAGCTGTAAGAAAATTTTATTTTTTAAGAAACTTTTGTGATACTAACCTACTGAGAACATTATACTACGCTTTAGTAAATTCAAGATTACAGTATGCAATTCATTGTTGGGGTGGAACCTACAAGTATAACATACAGAAATTAAGAGTAATTCAAAATCATTTCCTGAGAATAATTTTACATAAAAACAAACGAGAGAGTTCTTTTCCCTTATATACTGAATTAAAAATACTTCCAATACAACATTTATTTGTTTACAAGGTTTTGAAGCTTTTTTATATAAGAAGTGGAAACACAGGAACTAATAATTTGGTTTATAGCACTAGAAGTACCAATAGTAGAACTTTTAGATTGCCCAAAGTAAACAAGTCATTATATAGATTTTCTTATCAGTATGTCGGTCCGAAATACTTCAATCAATTGCCTTGGTACTTGAAAGAATGTCAAAAACTCATATCTTTCTCCTTTAAATTAAAATCGTGGTTATTATTGTACAGAGAAGTTGATTTTTTAAATAATTTTCTTATTTAATTTCGAAACATGTCAAGTTGTATTTTTCCTAAAAGAGGAATAACTTGTTATCATTACTTATCTCGTACTTTATATTCTTATTATATTCATTATTATTATTACTGTATTATTGTCACTATTACTATATTATTGTCATTATTATTTTCGAAACTGTTTGCATTGTATAACGTTACATTAACCTTATTTTCCTGTTTAGTATGTTTGGTATGCTAATTTTGAATAATATTACTAAATGTAATTTGCTATAAGCAGACGGCAAAGCACGGAGCAGAAGACAATTAAATTAGAAACTGGACTCATTAATTTTTGTTTTATTTTATTCGTTTTATTTTTTGTAACACTGCCACATTACTTGCAACGTGGCAGTGCAATTTCCAAGTCTATGAATTGTTTATGTATTGTACTCATTTTGCGGAAATAAATTCTTATTCTTATTCTTATTCTATTCTTATTCTCAATTTCTATTGTCAGTCTCTTATCAACAGTTCGAACTTGTGTGTTTACATATCTCAGTTTTGTTGTAACCCATATAGACTGCGTTTGATCTCATACGTAGAGCAACACCCCGACACGAACCCAGTAGCTACCAGGTTTTGAGATGTTGGCGTAATTTAGTTTATTACGCAAACTATTTTATTGCTGTAAACCTTCTTTACAGCAAAGAAATTTAACTGATATTTTCAAACCAAAGTAAAATTTGAAAAGTTTATTAACAGTTAAATACTTGAAATAACATTTTCTTGTAAATTTTAGATACAAAGTATTGGCTCCTACAGTAACTGCATTTTAATTTTTGCAAATCTGTAGTCATTTTCTGTTTCAGATTAAGCGGATTTTTGGGACTACACTGTATCTACTACTACTTCACAGTAATTAAAATAAGGCAAAAATAACGGAAACTAAT